>RPOG01003081.1:30383-59158 GCA_008086565.1 Thalassoma bifasciatum | reverse complement strand
CTTCAGCTCCCTCTTTACGAAGCTGATAATGTTCTCCTGGAGCAGCTGGAAGAAGAAAAAGTGGAGTGTAACTTGTAGAAGATGATGTGTGACAGACAGAAAGCTGCTGGTCTGCAGAGTCCAGCATGGAGACTGGATCACAAAGCTGCTTCAGCTCTTACAGAGATGATGTTTGTGATGAGGAAACTCTTCAGAAAGCTCCAAACAGAATGAGTGTGTGCTCTGATGCTCAGGAGGAGCTGTGTTTGTACATTTACTCACCATCAATATGGAGTCATCCAGCTGTGTGTGATGCTGCTGGGCAGACTGACCAATGGGAGCCTCTGATCTCTGCTGCTCAACTCTGGGGAACAAACACAACATCGTGTGGTGTTAATGACAGAATGACACACAGTCTTCATGTGATGGACTCTATCTGCTGGATCCTCCTACAAACACAGGACACACATGAAGATACAGCTGAGTCCAGTTCTTTCTGCCTCCAGTTTCCTGCTGTTGGATCCTGATAGAAACACAAAGACTGAAACATGTTCAGCTCCACAGAGAAAAAACCAACCACAGTTAGGATCAAATTTTTCACACACAACAACAGGAAGTCCACTCTCAAAGTCTCATCTTTCATCATCACTAATCTCTGCAGGCAGGCAGTGAATAGATTCATACATAAACCCATCGCTCTTTAATGACACACAGTTGAGTTTGGGTCCAGGTGCGTCTGGTCTCTGATGTTTGACACTGACGAATAACACTGATGAATAAACATGAACTGTCAAAATCTTCCAGATTTGAGGACGAATGAGTTTTGCAGTACAAAAACTGAAGTGGTAGATAAATACTTACCTTTGATAATGTGACTGAAGATGACCATCTTTGAAATCAATCGGTCTGTACATGGACCCATCACTCTTTAAGGAAACAAAGCTGGGTCCAGGTGAATCTGGTCTCTCTTTGAAATCAATCGGTCTGTACATGGACCCATCACTCCTTAAGGAAACAAAACTGGGCTCAGGTCCAGATGAATCTGTTCTTTGCAGCTTCTCTGGGCTTTAACACACAAACACACACAGCTGTTTGTTAGTGTGAACAATGATGGTGCAGTGATGTGACAGTTAAAGATCCTGGTCTCACCTCTGAACTTTGGTCGGGCTCTCATGTTCCTCACACAGAGAGATTTTAGAGGGAGGGGCTCCCTGCTCTCTGTCCTCAGACTGATTCATGGCAGAGACCCCACCTACACACACACACACACACACACACACACACACACACACAAAGCAAACACCATGTTCATTCATTACTACTCGATTTACACCACAGGACACACACTGCTCTCTAACAATGTTATTCTACCATCTATTCTACCACCAGATGGAGACACATTTATTTTCTTCCTTTTATTAACACTGTCAGACTTTCTATTGTAAATTTACAGTAAAGTACAACACTTTTACAGGAACAGTGTTTGGAGTGTCATTTTTTTCAAAAACAATTATTGTATTTGTAAATGTTCTTAGCGTGGAGTTAAGTGTGGCACATTCATACATTTTTATATGATCAGAGAAACCAAACAGAAACCACGTAGCTAATAGTTTCAAAGCTTGCCATTTTACTCAGCTGAAAAACCAACAATCAGCTCAGCTAAAACTGCTAACCTCAATGAGGGACTTCTCGGACAACAAATGTGGCACCAAGAGTCAAGACAACATAGTTCTAAATAACATACAAGCTAACATGAATCAAGAAAATATCAAATATGTTGATATTTTCAAAACATTCAGTCTTAAATTATCTCAAACCATCCCCCCATAGTTGTTTACTGAAAATTTTTTAGCAGGCTAGCTTACCTGAACACACAAGCTCCGGACTTTTTCAGTGCAATCCTAAATCTTCTTTAATGATTTTAAAAACATTTTTTAACCACTTTCCTTGTTTGGAGTTGAGGTTTTGTTAGTTTTTCCAAAATGCTCCACAAAACGAACGAAAAACTGACCGTTAGTGACGCACGAGGTCTGCAGCACTGAACAGCCAATCACAGGCCGCGCCACGCTGTATCGTAACAATGTGGGGAAATAGCTTCAACAGGAAAAAAGTATTTTTTATGTTAAATTTAACATCTATAGCGATGAAAAACGAAAAAAAAACTACATCAGCTGAACACCAATGTCATAAACAGCACTCCCTTTATTTCTATTAGCTCGGTAACCGATGTAGCTCCCGATTTTAGATGTTAACGGTCACATGAACAGTAAATTACAGATTAAGATGCTAGTTTAAGGCAATATAACAAACTAACGTTATCGACCTGTAGTTTTAGTTTAACTTACCTCACTCTGTAACTTTTCCCCAACCAACATGAACTCTCTATCACCCTGCTGCTCCTCTCTGGATTACATTCGGGTCGTCAAACGAAAAAAAAAGCATTTCTCGGTGTTTTTGCTCTGACCGTTAATTCAAACTAACTCATCCCAACGGTCACATTCAAATCAGAGCGCTCGAGCGCCGCACTCTGATGTAATTTCAAATTAAAAGTTCAACAGTTATTTGAACGGAAATTTTATTCTGACCGCCAGGTATGATTTATTTTTCAATGTATAAAAATGTACATACTGACAATTTTGTTGACAATATAAACCCTTTAGTGCAGTGTTTTTATCTGACATTAAAATATTTAACCTTGTAAACAGGACCCATCAAATTATGGATTGAAAAATCCTTTTTTTTTTTTTTTTTTTTTTTTTTTAATCAAAGTTTTCAGTAAATATGCATTTATTTGATGCCAAAAACACTTATTTTGAAGTACCTTTTTTATGCTATTCTTGCTGCAACTTCTTCAAAAATTAAGCAATGATTATCCTGAAAATATGTGAGTAGATGATTTCATGATGATTTCATTTTGAAAAGAGCCAAAATACAACTTCAGCCAACTGTAGTGGTATGACAATCCTCAAGGTGGTAGAATATGTTTTTAAAAATATTTTTAACAGTTTTTTAAAGAAACTATCATTTTGATGAGACAGAGGTCTTTGAAACTCATGTATATGATATGTTTGCCTTTCAAAGGTGAAATTAAAAGGCACAACAGAGGGTTTACTGAGTGTTTTTGTATTTAACTGTAAAGATTAGAGCCAAGACTGACGGTAATTTACCTCTTATCAACTAAAAAAACTCATCAGTATCCATCTATTGTTCAGTTGCTTTTAAAATAAAGACATTAGAAACTTCTTCCTTCACCTCATAGACAAACAGCAGCTGATCCTCTTTCATCAGTTCATGGTTATTAATCTGAGGGTGCTGTCACGCTTTCACCACTGAACAGTCAAAGTCTCTATTTTTTACTGGGACATTAAATCTGAGTGACCTTAAACCAGAAATTAGAGTCACAGCTCCAATAACACAGCAGGAACCTGGAGAAACTTTCTGTCAGGACACGACTGAGAAACCTGAGAGTGAAACAAGATCAGCTCTGATTTTACTGAGACTCATACTTACATATGGGAATATTATGGTATTATACTACTTTACAAACTTATGAAAAGAAAATACATTAGGACTAATACAACTTTTAGTCTTTATGGCATCTTGGCAAATGTTTAACAGTGTATAATAAATCTCTGATATGACATGGACTTTGTGGGGTTTTATCATTGCTTGATAGAAGTTTATCTGATGAATTGTTAATCCCTAACTGTTGTTCTGTGAGCAGGTTCAGTCTGATTCTACTCTACAGTGGAGTGGATGATAATAATCTCTCTGTTTTGTGTGTTTATTTTATAAGGATCCAAATGATTGACCTTTGATTGCTGTCATAAAACCTACCAAGACACTCAGACTTTCCATGACAACTCCACCTCTGGATGTCTTAAAACAATATCTGTGTCCGTGAAATCTGTTAAAATTACTTTAAAAATAACTTTTATAACAACCAGGATTTAAATCAGTCTGTGTCTGACTGTGGTTTGACATCCTCACATGCGAGCTGTGCAGTTACACACAGGAATTTATTATGTGTCAGTCAGATGGAAATAAACTAAGAAATTTGTGTCACATCTATGATGAATCAACTTCACATGACCAAATGTAAATAAAGGAAACCAAATATCAGACTTAACTACCAAAGCAGCAACAAACAAAAACATCACATCTGCGTTTCTGTTCTCAGGTCAGTTTAACAGACGCTCACACGAACATGATGAAGAGTGTGTGTTCGTTACCTCCTGATGGTGAAGAAAATCTACATGAAGGTGAAATAATCAGCAGATTCAAGGATTTCAGCGCTTAGATTCTTCACATGCAGCTCAAACTCTCTGTCTTCAGCTTCACACTGAAGTCCTCTTCTTCCAGGATCTGAATTTTAGACCCAAACAGTTAAACATTAACACAATCAAATTTTATTACAGGGATCATAAAGGTCTAAAGGTCCGGTTTATGGTCTGTGTAGTCAGCCGTTGGTTGACTCAAACTCACTTCCTCCAGGAGAGAACATAAAATAAATGAACACAAAACTTCTTGTTAAACTGACTCTGATCTTATAAAGAAGTGGACACAAACTCTAGACAAGTCAGGTGAAGCGCAGGTAGTTATTCAAATCAGCCTCTAGGTGGCAGTAAAACTGTTCCATCAAACCTTCTGAGGAGGAAATTCACTGAGAATGGATCACAATAAGTTAGAATATGGAGGAAAAGCTCATTTATTTCAATAGTTAAAAGCGAAACTCTTGTACTATATAGATTCTGTAAACTGAGTGTAAGACTAATATTACTGCATTAATAATACTGTAATAAAAGGAAGGATTGAAAAAAGAGTGAAGCAGTGGGATGTTGAGAAAGAAAGCCTTTATCAAACAACTTTTTTAAGACATTCATATTTTTGTTTAGACACAGGTTGGAAAAAAGACCTGAAACCCAACATCATACGAGTCAACACAAGATATGACATCATCAGCTCACACAAAGACTGTGCTGCTTATCGTACAAGCTCCCTGTGAAATAAACCAAATCCTTTTTTTCATGGAGGATCTCTTTTGGTATTTTCAGAGATATAGATGTTTTGGAGCGATGAACAGATTCTATTTACTGATGAAACTTAAAAAAAAAGGAGCAGATGGCTGAAAATCAAGTCATGTAGAAGGAGTAGTGAGGTTTCTTCACAGATTACTCAACATTTCTCATAGCACAAGCACTTTGTGGTTCACTCAATGAAACAAAATGTGTTTAAAAATTATAAATATATATCTATAAAACATATGGCACTTTTGAGGACATTAAGGGGAGGATGTTACGTTTTACATATTTGATTCAGCATTGGTGAATGTGAATAATTTGGAATCAGTAATGTTCACAGTTTGCCAAACAATATCAAACAACCCATGCACTAATTTCTTCAAATATTCAAAAACACTTAATGTTTCAGTTTTAAATCTTTAACAGGCCCATATTTGCGATACTAATGGCTCACTGATACATCTGTTCAGCTCTTGGTGTTTTCTTTTACAGAAACTTCGGTACAACCTCATTTCAAGTATTTAACATGAAAAACTTTTCCCGTACTGGCTCCAAAGTTTTGAAACTTCTGTAATTCCCTCTGAGAGGATCCTCTCTGATACTTGGCTCACACGTTATATAAACGGCTGATATAAAGTTTGAAATCACTCAAACAGGCTTGCAAATACAACACAAAGCTAAACTTCATCAGATAGTAATTCTTTTTTCAAGATCTTTCCCTTCAGCACAGTCACAAAACACAGCTTACATGGCAGTGATGGCAATAATAAATATAAAAAGTAGCTCTCATTCACACATATAAATATTTAACTGATGCATACCATATATGCAAAGTTATATACATACATTTCTCATTAATCTCATGGGTACGTGTGGTGGAAAGCAGCTCACCAAGTTTAAAGTTGTTGATGTTGCAACGATGGCAGATGTGATCTGTCCTTTTTCAGGTCGTGGCATAAAAAAAGAAATGAGTGAGTCCTTGTTTCCAGCAAACGTGTGAGCACTTTCAATGTGGCCCAGAAATGCTGAGGGTCCATTTAAGAATCACTTGAAGGCTTGCAGAGATGTAAAGCTAAAACGGTGCCAATCCAACCAACATGGCACTGTACCCTGACTTTGTAAACTGTCAGCCCAGGTCACCACGGCGCCTGTTTTTGTGTTTATTTGTTGGCGATCACAGCACTGTGGTTTCTGACTGCAGGATGGACTGAGCTCTGGAGTTTCGTTGGAAGTGAACCATGTGCTCTGAACCGTTTCTGGAGGTGAAAGTGTTGTTGAGGTGGTGCGCTCTGTTCAGGCGGCAGTTCAAACAAACACTCAGCCACTTCCTCTTCAGCTCGCCTTGGACCTGCCAAAAGAGATCAGATCTCATTAGTGATGGTTTTTAAATCGTCATGGGTTTGCATTTTAAGATAAGATACTAATATTAACACACAATGGGAAAATTCACAGTCACAGCAGCAATGCAAGAAAATGATGGAGCAAAAATTCCAAGAATACATAAATATAATAAAATAATAAGTGTCAACTAAAACAAATAACAAAGACAGAGCTGCTACAACAAGCTGCCACTAGAGAGGCGGTTCGAAAACAAAAAAAAGACCATCAGAGACGACAGCTTGTCCATAATTCTGTAGTCAGTCTCTAACTCCACAGAGTCCAGGACTGAAGTGGACTTCTTCACCAGTCTGTTCAGTCTCCTGTTTCCTGTCCACTCACAGCAGGTGAAATGCTTTCAATGTGGCGTTGTGTCCAATATTAGCTCTGTTAGCCATGTCTCTGATGAGCATGATGCTACTACTCTCTCTGGTGCTGGGTTAGCGCCACTAGCTGGTCCATTCCCCATGGCGATGGATGAAAGGACAGGTCCATGTTGTCGCTTACTAGGTCACACAACAGTAATGACCTCCTGACCTCAGCTCACAGGGAACATCGGGCCTAGCACCAGTTAGCATAGACATACTACAGGCTGCTAATGACTTAATCATCGTACAATGAGACCATAATTACACATGGGACGCATATGGGAATGAAAAAAGGAAAAACAATGCTGCAACCATAACCAGTTTGGTGTCCATGACCAACAAATGAGGCATAAAAAGTGATAGAAAAAAAGGGGAGAAAAAAGAACCACAAAGGCAGAGCTACAGCAACAAGCTGCCACTGGTGCAGCACTTAGCAACAACAACAAAAAAAAAAACAGTACTCCTAAATATTCCATACTGTTCTCAGTTAATGTAAAATTGATGTCTTACCTCACTGTTTAGGAAACAGTACAGTATGGCCACAACCAGACCCTAAAAACAACATCACAGAAATATACAAATGTCAACTTCAGCAGTGTAAACTTAATGAACAGCAAAACAGAGATGACTCTGAAGTAGAAGTCACCACATGGGCTCTAAATCACTTCTTAAAAAAAAATCATTGTTTTTTGAAAATAACCCATCATGGTGTCCTCAGATGGAGGTTAAAAAGAGGAAACTTTACTCAGGAGACACCTATGTGCCAAAGCCCACAAGGTTTCTTTCAGGAAAGACACTTAAACGACGTCTAACATCTTTGAAATCTGGGTTTTATACATCGACTGTATAATGAGTGGACGTAAGCTGCAAGCCGAGTTTGACTTCGGAGGTCGTCTACGGGGCGGGGGACCACAGACCGACGTCATATCCAGTATTCGGGGCGGGGGACCACAGACCGACGTCATATCCAGTATTCGGGGCGGAGGGGTACATAAGGTCTATACTCGGCCCTTTTGAAAATTTTTAATGCTATGGACCAAGAAACGTTTCTCTCATCTTTACTCTAAGGTAGTATGATGATGTCATTTGGCTGCATGGTGTTCAGGTGTTTTTTTTCCTGAGAAGTTGGTTTCTCATTAGTTATTGGACGTTAAAAACCACAATATAAGTTTCGTTTACGATAGTTGACAGCTGCCGTTCATGAGTAGTTTTTATCGGGGATATAAGAAACTTCAGGAAAGAGCCAAAAGGAGACTAAACTTTCTGAAGAAGAAGAAATTAATATTTTTATTTCTATTTTTTACTTGGCTCCACCGGAAATTCTCTACTGCGCAAACTCTGGCTGCACAATGGCGGCTACAGAAATGGGGTTTTTTGGCTTCAAAATCGTAGAACGGTGACAGCCACACTGTCCATTCTATATACAGTCAATGGTTTTATATCAAAAATAGAAAATGGCACTTACATCTCGTCCTAAAAGTGTGAACAGGGGAATCAATGAAACATCACCTGAAAAGATCCGAGAGCCAAGTCAAAGAATATTTTGTAATCTTCTGCGATGGACTCAGTGGGAGAAACAAAAACCACGTAATGGATCCCAAACAGAGGGATGAGGAGGAGAGTAGATTTGGCCAACCTCCTGAGATAAAAACACAGAAAACAGACTTTAAATATGGCAATATTTGAATGAAACAGATGCAGAGTTTGATTCTTTTTTCTTTCTTACAACTCTAATTCCAATAAAGTTGGGATGTGGAAACACACACCGAGACCACACGTGTGTGACTGGAACATAATTAGTGGCTAATACTCACTAACTTTTGACAGTTACCCCACGCAGTGCCACTTCAAAAACAGCAAACTATCCCTCTCATTCCACCTGAGAATAAGACCCAATCTCAGTTAAGTGGAGGTTTTCAAACTAGGGCAAAACTAAAGAGAACGTTCACAGTGGCTTTTGGAAAACTACTCCCTGTAATAACCTCACACCTGTCAAATAAGAGGATAAAATCCTCCTCTCCAGTTTCTCTCTCCAGCTGTCGGCTCAGCTCAGCCGTTACTTTCACCAACAGCAGAGTCTGTGATGGAACAAATCAGGTTCATCCAGGCTTTTCATCACCTGCCTGGAAATCTTACATCCCTGCAGCTTCAGGGACCCAAAAATATCTGACAACTCAGCACACCTGGGATTTCCCTGGAGGTGGTAAAACTTTGTGCTGCTCAAGACCAGAAAAGACTTAAACAGACACTGAATCAGGCAAGAATGTCAAAACAAAACATCATTTATTTTATTTACTTCGGTAACATCAGCTGATTCTTTCATCCACTGTAACTCAAACAGATCCAGGAAACAAAATGTTAAACTCCTCTTAAAGCTTATAACCAGGTCTGCAGCTCAGGTTTGTGGGATTTTTGCTGTTTAATACCTGTATTGCGATTGGTCGTTCCCGCCCACGTTGGGAAACCTCAGCTTCTGCACCAAAATCCGAATGATGCTGATGAACAGGATGAAGTTTACCTTGAAGACAGGAGGGAAATAAAAACTGAAGAGTTCATGTGGAGGGGTGGGTGGGTAATTTTGCCGTGATGGACACTTTTTTTTCCCACCCACAGAAAGTAATAAAGGAAAGTTAAGAAGGAAAATGAAGAAGTGAGTGTCTATAAAGCTGTAAATTCAGTAATGCTTCACCCCAACATACAGACCCCTCGCACTCGAAAAAAGAATAAAAAGAAAAACATTGTGGACAGCAAGTTGTTCAGATTATCCTCACTACTTGGTCCATATAAAATCAGACAAAACAGATTATATAAGGAATGAATATAAAGGCTAAATAAAATGAAGAAAGACAGAAAGAAAAAGAAACCTTCAACAACAAAAAAACCACACAAAACAATAAGAAGATGGAAGCGACCGCAGTTACAGCAATGGTTTCTATTTTTTAGACTGAGTAAGTCTTTCATAGTAGTTCAAGATTATCAAGTTCAATATGCACAGTTTACAAGTTTTAGGATATCCAGTGGAAGACAAAGAATTAAAATAGGTCATTTGTTGAACTGAAGAGGATCACTAACAACTACCCTACAACTATAAAAAGTGAAAATTTAGAGAAATAAAGACAAAATTCTAAGGCAAAAAGTCATTTAAAACTCTACTTTGAAGAATTTAAATTCTTTAGTCCAATTCTAATACACTTTTTTCAGGTTTGAAAGTGTAAATTCCAGTTTTAAAATTCTACCGTTTTCAGATGCTATTTTTCAGAAGTAAAACTTTATTTTCGTGAAAAGCTTTATTTTTCAACTTTAAAACTATATCTTTCAGTTTTGAGATTCTAAATTCAGGTAATTAAGAGAAACAAATACAGAGAAAATAAAAATTAAACGAAGATTTTTCAATAAATTGTCGAATTTTGACTCTTCTCAAACCCTAACACCTATCCCTGCTTTTTCTAAACCGGACTTTTTAAATTGTATTTTTAATTATAAAAACTGAAGACCAAAAGGAGCTATCTTTGACTCTTAACTTTTAAAAATGATGTAGTGCAAAATATCCTTAATTGTGTCAAGTTAAATAAAATGAAATCAGCAAAATAAAGGATTTTTCCAACAGTCTTACACTCAAAGACAGGTGTGTGTGAAACAGCTGATATAACAGATCCTGGGTCAGTCAGGAGCAGGAAAAAAATTGCAGCTTTAGCGATCACATGATCACGGTGTCTGAAATTGCGATTTCGATCAAAAAACGATAAATTGTTCAGCCCTAGTCCACATCCTCCATAAGAGCGTTACCCTTAGCTAGCTAGCTAAACTTACAGGTGCCCCAAGGCTAATAAAGCCTGTTACTGTAAATGGGGACACTTGTTTGCTTCAGGAGGATGTTGACTGAAATATTTAAATAATATGATAGTTGTTACAGCTCTGACTCCCCCAACCAAACTCTAGGGGGGGCCACTGTCCGATTTACAGAAGCCAGACGCACTTCGCTTCACCATTTTGCTTGCCAGAGGTCGGTAGTTTGACAGATCTCGTTTACATAGTAATGGCCCTTTTCCACTGACTCGTCTCAGCCCTACTCTACTCGCCTCTACCCAGTTTGTGTTGCGTTTCCATTAGCGCGGTACTACGCGTCAGACGCCTGTTTTTAGTACCTACTCTACCCTGGTTCCAAGCGAGTAAAGCCGATACTAAAAGGTGACGTGGACGGACTGCCGGTCACTCATTGGTCAGAGAATGTCGTCTCTGCAGCTTCTGACTCTGAACAAATCACTTCCAAGAGGCAAACGAATAAGTCAGCGACGGGTTTTTAATGACATTTAAACCTGACGGCACAGAACCAGACTGAATGAAGACAAAATACAGCCCTAAAATGCTCCTTCATGATTCCTAAATAAGTTAAAAGTCCTTTTTAAACCAAAAAGAAGTTAACAGCAAAGATAGTTCACTTTAAAGAGTCTTTTAAAATAAATCAAAGTTCGTCGGCGCAGGAGCGATCTGTCTGCCACGAGAGTCTTTAAGCACCAATCAGTCCATTAATCCACAGGGAACCAAAAAGGAAAACCAGTTCAAAGAAGAATGATTGATCAACAAAAAATCTCTGCTATACCAGGCCCAAAAATCAAAAATTAAAGTGATCTCACAGGGAAGAGTTAATGTCAGGAAGCAGCTCCTTCGTTTTCCTCCTCGTGCAGCAGCACGAGGCTGTTGTTTACCTCCGTTGTCATGACGCCCGACATTGAGCCGCTGTATTACTTTAATGAAATCTTTTACTGCTTTATTTTTTCCTTTAAAGACCACGGTGGCACATATGTTAGTACAAAATTATGTTTGTGTGGCGTTATAGATGACATGCACGCACTTTAGCGCAGCTGTTATAAGATCCACGCCCACCGTGAGTCTGTAGTCGGGCTAAAGGAAAAGATAAACAAACCGTGTAGAGCTGAGTAGAGTAGGGCTGGAATTGTATAGTGGAAAAGTGCCATAACAGTTGCTAGGACGTGTGATTGGACGCTGACCGTTTGGGGGCGGGCTTTTGCGAAAGGTCACTTGATGAAAGAAACTTAAAACACCCACAGAATAAAGGTCATCAACCCAAACCTACCATTATGGAGAATCCAATTGGTCCATTGATTACACAGTTGGGAACAGGGTTGTCGTTTCTCTCCCAGCATCTGAGGACGCAAAACAACACCAGAATGAACATGAAGAGCCTAAATCTGCAAAATCCCAACTTCTAAAAGAAAGTTTTGATGGTTACACACAGGAGACAAGAGTTCAGTCACTGGAGTTGGAAGCCATTTCTTAATCTCCTTAAAGAAAACAAGATTTCAGTCACAAATCCAACCGTTAACAAGTATCCATGCCTCTGCCGTCGGAGTGAGAATGTAACCTCGATCAAATGTTCTACTCCTGCCCCTCAGGTCTCCTTCCAGTTGAATACGTTGTGAATACTAGAAGAATCTATACAACTGGGCCAAGACATTTTAATTGGCTTCTTTTGATTTCACTGTGCAGGGTTTCCGCCTTCAAACGCCTTGGCTCCACATCTCTCTGAGAAGACCACTAATTTAAGACACTTGCTTTGGAGATGTCTTTCTTACTCTAATTAACCAAAGACCACGAGTGCACACCTGAGGGTTGGAGAGTGAAGGAAGTGGTAATCCAAGAGCAAAAAACCTTCAGGGACTGTTTCTTTCTAATGAAGAAACTATCACTTCCAGACAGTGTGTCAAAAGATAAAGTATTTTCTTTCGGTTTGCTGTGAAACTGATGAGTATGAACAAGATATAGAGGCTTAATAATCAAGGTTTTTTCATTTATCTGGCTGTACAAGGTCGAGCTGTGGCTGAAAATGTCCAGTAGTGACTTTTATTATTCTGTTTTCATACCAAGGGTCTGATGCTTTGATTGTTCTCCCAGTGGACTCATCTTTGTCCTTTGGAAAAACCACAATCGTTGCTTTCTTTGATCAAAGGAAGCAGGCTTAAGCTCTTCCGCAAAGATTTCTCATTTCAGCTGCTTTATTAGACGTCTCTTTTTTTACTTTAATAGACCAAAGTTCATCACAAGCCATGTGAGGGTTAGAGGGGATGTCGTGATGCACCAGTGTGAACGAGGATCCTACATTCATGGATAAGACCAAAGCGTGCCTGTAACCTTTCACTCAGTCACACTTTGCAGAAAAACATACTCACTTCTTTACCATAAAAAATGCACTAAGTGTCTGGATTTAGCTCAGAAAATAGGTACAAGCCTCCTATTGGATAATTACTGCATTGTTGCTTATCTTTCAGCTGGCAACAAGTTGTTTAACTCCACCTGATGCAATGAGCAACTTCTTATTTCTTAGGCAACCATGGAGAAAGACACATCCTGTGGTTGTAGAAAAGATATTATTCTGTCTAAGAAGGGTCAAATCATTGGCATCAAGCAGAGAAAACATCAAAGGAGATTGTAAGAACTATTAAAATTGGGTTAAGAACTGTCCAACTCATTATTAAAAACTGGAAGGATGGCGGGGACCCATCATCTACCAGAAAGAAATCCTGAATGATGGTGATCGGCGATTACTGGAACCTTTGGCTAAATCAAATAGAAGAAAAACAACAGTAGAACTCAGGCGTATGTTTGATAGTGAAAGTAAGAGCATTTCCACACACACAATGCAAAGGGAACTCAAGGGGTTGGGATTGAACAGCTGTGTAGCTTTAAAAGGAACCCGATCAGTGTTTTTACCAGCTACATAAGAACCATAATAAAATCTCTCAAAATATCTTAGTTTGTATAACATTTGAAATTTATAAAAGTGGACATCCGGCGGTAACAACAAATGCGGCGTTATTGCAGACCCATCACTACAGTATACCAACGTGACCCGAGCTAGAGTATGTCCTAGTATATTCAGGACCTCGCCTGAAGTCACCAAAGGTCTCCTTCAAAACACCCAAACACAACCTTTTATCAGCCGTGTCGTAAACCGAAATCAGAGGCAAATAAATGACCCACACCTGTCAGCTCTTTCANGATCTCATACAGGATCATATAAGTCCTGGAGCGGACTTCAGTGGTTTCCAGAGGAAGTTTTGTGGGTTTGTGTTGGAAAATAGTCGGCACAGCATTTGGCTTTAGTCTCCGTTTATAATGACCCACACCTGTCAGCTCTTTCATCAGCATGGGCCGGCTAAATGCAGCAAATGCTTCTGGGGAGAAGTGGCCAGAACATAGCCGCGGCTCCATGGGAAGTTGTTTACGCCCACAAGAGATTTCCCACAACTTCCTTCTTTTCTTGTCTTTTAGGAAGCTGTGCAGACTAACATCAGTCTCCTTGTTTCCTTTGGACTGAAAAGTTCACCCAAAAGCAGCCACATGTGGCATTATTATGTTTTTTTCACTCCTGACACCTAGTAACTTACAGCGACTAGTAGTGAGCAAACGGCCAAATCCAGATGCTCGGCACCAAGCAACCAATCGACGTCATCAACCCAGAATGCATTGCTGCAGTAAAACAATGGCTGCGCCTGAAGGATAGAAACTGTGTTTTAAACTGTATTTTTTTAAAAGAAAAACCAATTCGTTATGTCTTTTAACAACAAATTCTAGTTTGAGACAAACATTTAAGCAGATTCATGCCTGTTAGTCCTTACAGTCGGGGTTCCCTTTAAGAAAACCACTAATCAGTAAAGCTAATTGGTAAAAAAAAAAAAAAAGGCTCAAGTTTGTTAGGGAGCATAAAGATTGGACTTTGGAGGAATAGAAGAAGGTCATGTGGTCTGATGAGTCCAGATTTACTCTGTTACAGAGTGATGGGCGCATCAGGGTAAGAAGAGAGGCCTTGTGCCTACTGTACGAGCCTGTGGGGCAGTGCTGTGATCTGGGGTTGATTATCTAAGTGTATGGAAACAATGCAAAACCAAATGCGAGCTGTAATCAAAGCTAAAAGTGGTCCAACAAAATATTGAAGTCTGTGACCTTTTTTTGGCCAGGCAGTGTACGTGCTCAAAATCCGCAGACACGGGAACAGTGGCGACGCCCTCTTGTCAACACTTTACAAAACTTGTGAGCGAAACAGCTTGAACAGTCCTCATGGAGCTCAGCCAATCAGAAAAACAGACTGATTTAACCCTGTGTGTGCTTCATGAGGAAGGTTCTGAAGGTTTTTTCTTTATCTTCGTTTCTTGCACTTCAATGTGAAGTTTTGTGCCTTCAATGTGCACAAAAAGTTACCAAAATTTCTCCCTCCATGATTCCAAGCTTTACTATGGAGCTGTTATTGCTCTTTTCTTATTGATCTCTTGTTGTTGAGCCATTTGAATGATCGTTTGTGTAAACTCTGCTTAAAAAAGCTAATTAGAGTTAAAGTGAAAGGTCCATAATGAAAACAAGTAAATGCAAATCCACAAGCTAAATTATCAATACCACAACCTTTGACCCGAGAGATAATTGGCTTGTTATCTAAGACAGTGGTTCCCAACGTTTTCCAAATCAGGGCCCACTTTTAAAGCTAAAAAAACTTATGAGGCCCACCTCCAACCTAATAATTACGGCTGCTATATGCATTTTTTTTGAAACCCCATTTATGGCAATGACCCAAAATGTAATAAAAATGTGATAAAACCCAAATTGTGATAACTGGTCAATAATATAACAGTTGTTAAGCCGAAAGCGTAACAACTTTTGGTGCAAAATATAACAACTCGTTACATTCCTGTGCGGTTATTGTATTTTGGGTTTTACTTTATTGTTTTTTGTTACATTTTAGATAATTTTTGAAAATTTGGGGTTTTTTGGGTTTTGGTTTTTTTTTCATTACATTTCCGGTTGTTGTTATTTTTCAGGCCATGTTAGCTACAGGGCAATGACATGCCTTCTTAGGGGACTTTTTTCATATATGAATATCCAAACTATTTTAATTTCCTTTAAAACTTAACTGAGTTTAGCATTTTAAACGCTATTATGTGTATTTGTTTCTTAACTTATCTATTTGTACCTTGTATCTTTATATAATTACACTCCAATAAAACACTTTTTGGGAATGATTTTGCGGCCCACTTGCTATACCTTCGCGGCCCACCAAGGGGCCACGACCCACAGGTTGGGAATCGTTGATCTAAGAAACAACAAGTCCATGAAATGTAATTATTAAAAAGATTTAATGAAGGTGTATTTTATTATCTGATGCGACTGAAAATCCTGGAGGAAAACAACGACCGCTTCAAAAAAAAAGCACAAGATATGACATTTAGATGAAACTCTCAGAAATAAAAAGGAATATAGACTTAAAACGTTCAGTAAAATCTTTGGAATAATGATAAATACACATGGGACCAAAGCTTCTCCATGTTTCTCATGCAGATTCCTGATATTGGGATTCTTAGTTTGCACTCACCCTGTGTCTTCCAGGTAAATCCTCATCATCACCCACGCAAAGACGAACACCGTGGGGATTCCTGAAGAGCACCAGAAAAGAAACACATCACCACAGACTCATAATCTTTATTCTACTTTTAATTTTCCATTTTCTTGGAACAGCCTACCCCAGCCGATGAACATGTAGAAGACAAAGTTTCTGTCCTCGGAGAAGATGTTGACGAGCAGCGTGTGGAGGTACAGACCCTCCACCAGCAGCCAGAAGAAGTTAGCCATGATGAAATACTGGAAAAACACCAGGCTGACTTTACATCCAACCTTAAAATAAAAACAAAACATCCAAGAATTGAGTCACAAAACTGTCAGAGGCCTTAACCACAGATTTAAAATCAGATACTCGCTCATTATCTTGAATCTCTGTAGGGTTGGTTGGATTCTCAAACCCACAGAGACACATCAGTTTTCATCTTTCTGTGTCTCCACCGGCGCAATTATTGAGTGTGGAAAGATGTTAACGCATCAATAAAGCAGTATAAGGTCAAGAGGTCTCCATAGTTACCACAGAGCCTGTTCCCTTAGATATTAACGCCAATGAGGGATCTGAATATGGATGAAGGAAGGGTCAGAAAATGCAGATTTTAAGTCTTTAAATTTTTATAGGCCTGAACAATTTCAGAAATAATATTGCAATTGTGATTTTTTTGTGCTATTATTTTTAGGTTCCCCATTTTATTCATTATATTTAACCCTGTGGTGCATAGTGGTCACTACAGTGGACACCTGTTAAATACTTATTTACTCCTAAATTCAATGGTTCATGTGGTGGAAATTCATATTAACCTGTGTCAGGATATTTTTATTCTTCATAGGGCCTGAAAAAATGTCTTCAATTTTTTTTCCAATATATATATTTAAAAAAAAAAGTTATAGACAAACATTTGAGGGTAAAACAGCGTAATAACTATAAATTATTCACTGTTAAAATGGATAAAAGAGAGTTAAAATGTTTCGCAAAGCATTAAAAAAAGATTATTCATGAAATTACCAAAAAAAAAAAAAGAAAAGAAGTCAAATTTACATCAAGCTCACACTGTTTTATGTTCAATGCTCAGCTACAAATATTTGCAAAAAGAAATTGGAAAACTCTTCTTTCATGCTTTAAGACAAATAAAAACACTCAAGGCAAAAATCCTGACACTGACTTTCATAATTCATGCATCAGAGGGTTAAAAACAACCGGAGTTGACCAAAGTGTTGCACAGACGACAAAAAACAAAGCAGCACATACGGCTAGAATGGCTAAAAATGATCATGTGACAATAAAATAAATAAAAACAAAACAATAAAAAGCATAAAACACATTAAAATAAATAAAATGAAATAAAATAGGTACCTATAGACAAATATAAAATGAATTAAAAATATAAAAACATAATAAGACTGCCTCAGATGTCCACTAAAATGTCGTTTTTATGCTTGATGAAATTCGAAATAAACAAAAAGTAAAAAGTAAATAATAGAAATAGTGCATTGTCCGTGGGTAGAATATTGCAACAGGTCAAACTGCGATTTCATCTAATTTGAGAGTTGATGCCTAGCCTCATTTTTTATTGTTATATTTTTGAATTTGAACTCCAAAGACTAAATTTAGGCAGAATAAACTCTTTCTAAGAGCCCGTAAAAGCAAGACCTGATCCAAATATTGAGATGTTCTCCTTCCTTCATCTTGCTTAAAGGTTTTAAACTGGATTTCATTCTATGATGTAGTTTCATGTTGTTTTTAAACGTTTCATTCTTAAACAAATAAGTGAGTGTTTAGTGAGAGGCTTTGCCAGGTCTGCAGCCATCACCCTCACAAATATGACTTGTGGATTATTATTAGTTTTGTTATTACTGAAAAAAATAAGACAAAGAAGAAGCTACGACAACGATATTGAAATTTCCCTCCGAGGATTAATTAAGTATTTTTAATTTCATTTCATTCTCCGTCGTCTGAGTTCCTTCTCCGTGACAGCTGAACTCTTCACACATGAGCGTCTCTTCCTCCCTAACCCCGCCCCCCCCCAGGACGCCGCCCGGCTCAGTGAAGACGGCGAGGTGATGACCTCACCAGAGACGGCTGGTCGGAGCACTGCGAGCTGCGGTTGAAGAGGATTGCGTCTTTCACCAGCACGGCCACGGCTCTCAGGATGAAGGAGACGAAGAGGTTGAGGTGGATGTAGTTTCTGGTGCAGTGAAGCCTCCTGGGAAAAGGTTACACACAGGTTACAGGTCATAGATTCGTTACAACACGTTTGAAAGCTCATTTTTAAGCCTTGAAACTTGTCTGTAATTCTTTTCCTGTTCTTTACCTGAAGAGAACGAGGATGGCGCTCCCTGTGGTCAAAGCGATCAGCGACAAACTGTGACCCAGAGTGTAAAGCGTCTGCACGACCACGTAGAAAACCAGCTGCAGGAAAAACACAGAAACAGGTTATTCTGTTATTATTATTGTTACAGAATTATTACCATCCAACAAAAGGATATTTTCTCACAGATAAAGCCAACCAGCTGTTTTTAACATCAGGTACAGACATTTGTAGTTATGTTCAAAGCAAAGAGTAAACTACTACCAGAGACTTTACAAAATATGTTTGTTTATGCTCAGAGGATGAGGAGCATGGAAGAAAATAACATTTTAAAATTGGAGAAATTCAGAGAAAATTGTCATATGGTTGCAAAAAGCACCAAAAATGGAATAAAAGTAGCAAAAAATTTGTGAAAAGTGACTAAAATGGACAAAAAGCAATGAAGCTTGGCAAAAAATTGGAGAACTTTGGAGAAAAATTGTCATATGGTTGCAAAAAGCTCCAAAAATGGGTGTAATTGGGCAAAAATTGGGAGAAAACTAAAAAAAAAGTCAGAATGTACAAAAAATGGAACAAAAGTAGCGGCAAAATAAAAGGTGAAAGTGACAAAAATGGACATAAAGCAACGAAACTTGGCAAAAAACTGGAGAAATTCAGAGAAAAATTGTCACAAGATGCAAAAAGCACCAAAAATGAGTGAAATTTGGCAAAAATTGGGAGAAAACTAAAAAAAAAATGTAGGAATGTTGCAAAAATGGAACCATAGTAGCGGGAGAAAAAGGTGAAACTGACTTAAATGGACATAAAGAAACGAAACTTGGCAAAAAATTGGAGAAATTTGGAGAAAAATTGTCATTTGATTGCAAAAAGCAATTGAAATTGGGAAAAATTGGGAGAAAACTAAAACAACAGTCAGAATGTAGCAAAAATGGAAGAAAAAAAAATTGTGGAAAGTGACTAAAATGGACATAAGGCAATGAAGCTTGGCAAATAATTGGAGAAATTCAGAGAAAATTTGTCATATGGTTGCAAAAAGCCCCAAAAATGGGTGAAATTGGGCAAAAATTGAGATAAAACTAAAAAAACAGTCAGAATGTAGCAAAAATAGAACTAAAGTAGCGGAGGAAAAAGAGTGAAAGGTGACTTAAATGGATATAAAGCAAGGAAACTTGGCAAAACATTGGAGATAAATTGTCATATGGTTGCAAAAAGCACCAAAAATGAGTAAAATTTGGCAAAAATTGGGAGAAAACTAAAAAAACAGTCAGAATGTAGCAAAAATGGAACTAAAGTAGCGGAAGAAAAAGAGTGAAAAGTGACTAAAATGGATATAAAGCAATGAAACTTGGCAAAAAATTGGAAAAAAAAAGAGAAAAACTGTGATGAGGTTGCAAAAAGCACCAAGAATGGGTGAAATTGGGCAAAAATTGGGAGAAAACTTTAAAAAATCACCCAGAATGTAGCAAAAATGGAACTAAAGTAGCAAAAAAATTGTGAAGAGTGACTAAAATGGACATAAAGCAACAAAACTTGGCAAAAAAAATTGGAGAAATTCAGAGAAAAATTGTCATATGGTTGCAAAAAGCACCAAAAATGGATGAAATTGGGCAAAAATTGAGATTAAACAAACAAACAAAAAAAAACAGTCAGAATGTGGCAAAAATGGAACAAAAGTAGCGAAAGAAAAAGAGTGAAAAGTGACTAAAATGGATATAAACCAAGGAAACTTGGCAAAACATTGGAGATACATTGTCATATGGTTGCAAAAAGCATCAAAATGAGTAAAATTTGGCAAAAATTGGGGGAAAACTAAAAAAACAGTCAGAATGTAGCAAAAATGGAACTAAAGTAGCGAAAGAAAAAGAGTGAAAAGTGACTAAAATGGACATAAAGCAACAAAACTTGGCAAAAAAAATTGGAGAAATTCAGAGAAAAATTGTCATATGGTTGCAAAAAGCACCAAAAATGGATGAAATTGGGCAAAAATTGAGATTAAACAAACAAACAAAAAAAAACAGTCAGAATGTGGCAAAAATCGAACAAAAGTGGCGGGAGAAAAAGGTGAAACTAACTTTAATGGACATAAAGCAACGAAACTTGGCAAAACATTGGAGAAATCTGGAGAAAAATTGTCACAAGATGCAAAAAGCACCAAAAATGAGTGAAGTTTGGCAAAAGTTGGGAGAAAATTTTAAAAAACACCCAGAATGTAGCAAAAATTGAATAAAAGTAGCAAAAAAATTGTGAAAAGTGACTAAAATGGACATCAGTTTGCAAGGACAAGTTTAAAACGAAAGTACGACTTAAAGGGTCGTTGTCAGTTGTGTCAGTTTAAGAAAATGTGTAAGAACTTAATTCTCCTAATGTATCTGATGTTTCCTTCTCGGTCCTGAGGAAGAGAAGAATAATTATCAGACTCAAAACCCATCTGTTCAAACTCGCCTACGCCCTCTGACCTTTCACCACCATTGCACTGTTTTGTATTTTAATTTATTGTATTATATTGCACTGTATTGTATTGCTTGTTTTATATCTGTTTTAGTCCCCTTTTAATGCACTTTTATTCTTGTAAGGTGACCTTGAGTGCCATGAAGGCACCCTAAAATTAAATTAATTATTATAATTGTTATTATTTTTATCATTATTATCAGGTTTCCTTTCTTTGAGGTTTGTATCATCTGTAATATTCGTTACAGACGAAGTGGCAGATTTTTTTCACTCGTTACGAGCAATTGATGCCTCATTTTTGTCTTTAAAAAACTTGAAATGAGACATTTTTATGACCTTGTCTAGTAAATGTGGCTCAAATCAAGAATAGTTAGACACATGTTACTAAGATTAAGACATAATGACTTGCTTAGATTTCAGTTTTTGCAGTGTGGATATAGTGTAAGAGTTTTCTTTTTTCCTCTCTTGATGTGTTTAACACGTACGGAACAAATGAAGTGATAATAAATCCAGGTGGATCCAAAACTTTGCGGATTCAGAGGATCACAGTTATAATAACACAACAGCAGAAACCCGGAAACTGATTTGTTGGATCATGATTTGTCTCACAAACAACACGTTTGTCTCTTCCTACTGTTCTTCGCTGCTGTACATCTGGCCTGACCTCGCCGTGACCCTGCGCCCGCTCGCAGTGACTATTGTGAAAAAACCGTGAAACACGTCAGCACTAATTAACCAGGTCACCTCTTTTCATTTAGGACAGAGAAGCTGATTCAAAAACAAAACACTCAGGGAAAACATCTCATTCTAACAAAGGGAATAACACTGTGCAGAATCTGACAAGCAAGAAAATATTTGACTGAATATGCATTAAATAACCAGAACATGCTGTTAGAAACACTTTTCTGACTGTAAAACATGTTTTAGCTCAGAGTTTTCTTTCCTCTTCCACTGAACAGCAAACAGCAAAACAAAACAACAATCATTTCTCACCCTTCTTTGAATTTTCTGCTCTTAATTGTTGCTTTACTCATTTATTTTTCAAAGAGCTGGTCAGCTAACCCAAGACTGTTTGTTTATCCTAAGGAAAACAAGCTGTAATTTCTCTGAATGGTTTCTCTTTTGTTCTCTTTTGCAGCCTGTGATGGCACAAATTACATTTAAAGCGATTCTTTTCACGCAGCTCGCCGCCTTTTGTGGTTCGACAGACGTTAGAGCGCCGTTCGGGTGAAAGCTGCTCCGAGTGAAAAGTGTCGAAAATGACATGTTTTCATAAGACTGAGAGACGAGACGGGGAAGATGGGAGGGAAAGAGGAAAGATAAAGAGGCAGAAATTGAAGAATGGAGAAGAGAGAGGGGAGAGATAATTGAACACACACAATGGGTGATTCAGAGTTAGAGCGGTCGTGACCCGAACTCAACGAAGGTGGAAGCAGCAATTATCACAGTCAAGGTCAAACCAGGCTACAAATTTACTCAGCTCCAGTTTTCTTTTCTACATCTCTTCCAAACACAACAGAAATTGTACTTAGTGGCATTCAATGTTGTTTTCTTGGGTCACCATTTGACTGGGGCCCTGAGGAATTCAGAGTTTGGTACATGGTATGTTGCAACATTTTAACTGCAGAAAGTGCAATATTATTTTAATCTGAAATATGTCAGAAAATCAGATAAAAACTCTTTGCAGTATGTTTTATCAGCTCTACACCAGCGTTACTCAACCTTGCTGAAACCCTGAAAACTATCTTTGAAAGAGGAACAATCTAAACGGTGAAAAGGTGTCAAAAATAAAACAAGAGTCAAAAAGCAATGTAAAATAAAGTTTAAGTTATAAGGTACAAAAATGGTCATACAGCGGAAAAACTTGGCCAGAATGTTGGGAGAAAACTTGGAAAAAAGTCAGTAAGTGGCAAAAATGGAACGAGAGAACAAAGTGAAAAGTGACAAAAAAAGGACATAAAGCAACTAAACTTGGCAAAAACATTTGAGAATATCAGAGAAAATAGTCATACAGTAGCAAAAAGCACCAAAAATGGAAGAAAATTGTGCAAAATTGGGAGAAAACACCCAGAATGTGGCAAAAATGGAACAAAAGTGGCAAAAATAAAGCGAAAGTGACTAAAATGGATTTAAAGCAATGAAACTTGGCAAAAAATTGGAAAAAAATAAGAGAAAAACTGTGATAAGGTTGCAAAAAGCACCAAAAATGGGTTTAATTGGGCAAAAATTGGGATAAAACTAAAAAAAACACCTAGAAGGTGGCAAGAATGGAATAAAAGTAGCGGGAAAAAAAGGTGAAACTGACTAAAATGGACACACAGCAACAAACATTGGCAAAAAAAATTGGAGAAATTTGGAGAAAAATTGTCATATGGTTGCAAAAAAGCAACATAAATGGGTGAAATTGGGCAAAAGTTGGGATAAAACTTAAAAAAACGCACAGAATGTAGCAGAAATGGAACTAAAGGAGTGAAAATTAAAGAGTGAAAAGTGACTAAAATGGACATAAAGCAACAAAACTTGGCAGAAAAGTGGAGAAATTTGAAGAAAAAACTGTCGTAAGGTTGCAAAAAGCACCAAAAATGGGTGAAATTGCACAAAAATTGGGAGAAAACTAGAAATTAGTGGTAAGTAGCAAAAATGGAACAAAAGTAGCAAAAAAAGAGAGTGAAAAGTGACTAAAATGGACATAAAGCAATGAAACTTGGCAAAAAAATTGATAAAGTCAGAGAAAAACTGTGATAAGGTTGCAAAAAGCACCAAAAATGGGTTAAATGGGGCGAATTGGGATTAAACTTAAAAAAAAACCCAGAATGTTGCAGAAATGGAATAAAAGTAGCAAAAAAATTGTGAAAAGTGACTAAAATGAACATAAAGCAAAGAAACTTGGCAAACAAATTGGAGAAATTGGAGAAAAACTGACATAAGGTTGCAAAAAGCTGCAAAAATGGGTGAAATTGGGCAAAACTTGGGAGAAAACTTAAAACGTTACCAAGAGTAACATTTATGTTTAAAATCTCATTTTTTATTGATCTTATGTTATATTAAAAAGTTTGTAGACACTAATTTGTTTTATTTTTTTATTATCTGGAAGCCATAAAAGTAAGATTGATAACAAGGGATTAGATTATTTTTGGAAATCATTCAGCCCTCGTGCAATATTTATTTAACCTCAAAGAAGTCAGAATACTAGATATATATTTTTTCAGTAGATGTTTTCTGCACTACACCAGTGTAACACAACCCAACTCAACCAAAGAGACACTTTATTGGAAACAACATTTGAAAGAGAAACAATCTGAGAGGTGAAAAGTGGCAAAAACAGCAAAAACAACAAAAACAGCAAAAACTTGGGAGGAAACTTAGAAAATGGTCAGAAAGTATCAAAACTGTTCAGAGGCCTGAGATTTCTGTCTGAGAAACAAAAGTGTTCAAGCAAAACACTCCTCTGCTATTTAAAACAACACAAAGAAAAGTTAAAGAAGTTTTTTCTACCTTATCTTGGCTGGTGTCTGACCCACACACGCTGGAAATGTTTGGGAAAACATCCGACCATCCCAGCGAAGAGCAGTTCCTGCTAATGTTACCTACGAGCGAAGAGATGAAGAGAAAGAAAAAGAGGAGAATGGTAAGAAGTCTGGGAAAATGTCAGGAAAGTAAAGAGCCTGCAAAAATGTCAGAGAAAGTATGAAGAAGTCTGAGAAAATGAGAAGAAAGTAGAAGTGTGGGAAAATTTCAGAAAAATAAGAAGAAGTCTGAAAAATTTGACAGGAGAGTAAAAAGATGACAAAAATTCTGGAAAAAAACATGAAACCTGGGAGAATTGCAGGAAAGTAAAAAGTCTGGGAAAATGTCAGAAAAGTGAGAAGAAGTTTGAAAAATTAACAGGAGGATAAGAAGCCTGAGAATATGTAGTCATATTTATATATATATTTACATATATATAAATTGGAAAAAAATATGAGAAAAACTGTGATAAGGTTGGAAAAAGCACCAAAAATTGGTGAAATTGGGCAAAAATTGGGATGAAACTTAAAAAACAGTCAGAATGTGGCAAAAAAAATGAACAATAGTAGCGGGGGAAAAAAGGTGAAACTGACTAAAATGGACAGAAGGCACGGGAACTTGGCAGCAATTGGAGAAATTTGGAGAAAAACTGTCATAAGGTTGCAAAAAGCACCAAAAATGGGTGAAATTGGGAAAAAAATGGGAAAAAAAACTAAAAAACACCAAGAATGTAGCAAAAATGGAACAAAAGTGGCAAAAAAGAGTGAAAAGTGACTAAAATGGATTTAAAGCAATGAAACTTGGCATTAAAATAAGAGAAAAACTGTGGTAAGGTTGCAAAAAGCACCAAAAATGGGTGAAATTGGGCAAAAATTGGAAAAAAAATTGGACAGTTTTAGAAAAACTGTCTAAACTGTCTAAAACTGATGGTCAAAAATTTACACAATTTTTCAAACTTCTTTATATCGTCAAATATAAAATAATGAAAAACCATTAGGAAAGTAAGAAGCCTACAAAAATTACGGGAAAGTAAGAAGACTTGGGAAAATGTCAGGAAAATGAGAAGTTGGGGAAAATGTCGGACAAGTAAGAAGTCCTAAGGAATCTGGAAAAAATCAGGAAAAAAGAAATCCGGGAACAATACAGAAAAGTTACAAGTCTGCAAAAAAGTTGGAAAAAACAGTCTTGGAAAAATTCAGAAAAGTTACACGGCAAGGAAAAGTTTTAAAAGAAAAAAGTCTGGCAAAGTTAAGACAAGAAATCTGTAAAAAGTTTCAGAAAAATTTGAAAAGCTAGAACTCAAAAAAAAAAAAAAAAAGGCAGCTTCACCAGTTTGAGTTCAAGAATACTTTTTGAAAACAGTGACAAGTCTCGTCAGAAAAGTTTTACATTTGGGAAAAAGACGATACCTAAGATTTGAGCCAGAATTCAGACAAAATAAGTTTTTTTTCTGTAAAACAAAGCATTTCTGAAATATTTGTACCCCCACCAAATGAAAAATGTTTTGGCTAATTATGGGATTTATTCACTCGGAACAGACTCGGACTGTTTCTTGAGTAATAAACTGCTCATGTGTTTCCTGTGATAACGGCTGGAGTTTAAAGTCTACACTGCAAAAACTGAAATCTAAACAAGTCATTACGTCTTATTTTTAGTCAAATTTGTCTTACTATTCTTGATTTGAGACACATTCACTAGACAAGGTCATAAAAATTGTCTCATTTCAAGTTTTTTAAAGACAAAAATGAGGCATCAATTGCTTGTAACAAGTAGAAAAAAAAATCAGCCAATGGGATAAGATAAAAGATTCTTGTTTTAAGACATCTTTCTAATTTCAAGAAACTTCCCGGGAGAATTCATCTTATCCCATTGGCAGATTTTTTTCACTTGTTACAAGCAATTTACACCTCATTTTTGTCTTAAAAAAACTTGAAATAAGACATTTTTATGACCTGGTCTGGTGAATGTGGCTCAAATTAAGAACAATAAGACAATTTTTACTACAAATAAGATAAAATGACTTGCTTAGATTTCAGTTTTTGCAGTGTAATTCACAAAACTCATGACAGTGATGATGTCTAAAAAAGCCAACGAAAACGTAGCTTTCAGCGTCACCAGTGTGATGTTGTTTGATTGAAACGCTCCAAACCTGAGAGGAACATGTTCCTCTTACATAAAGAGTCTTTAGTTTTTCTGTAGTTACAGTTACAGTGATGTAACTTCAGGGGTTTAGATCCGTCACAAATCTGTTCAATGTAAATCACAGCAGCTCAGAGTGGAAATCCAAACGACCATCTGCTCACTGGCTGGAAAAGTCTGAAGGATCAGCGGGGAGTTCACTGCACATGTTCACACAGACAGACGGGACCATGAGAGGAGGGGGGGGGGGGTGTCAAACCAGGACGGAAAGCTCCATAGATTCATACAGTTAATGTCTGATAAAAGTCCAAAAGACACTGATAGTGAACGAGCGAGTCACTCACCGTTTCTGCCGAACACGATCCTCAGGACTCGTGGACACGGGTTGGTGACGGTTTGTCCAACCTCAGCTCGCTCCCAGCACGAAATGTTGTCCCATTCTCCTTTACACCCCAGCTCTGAGCGAACCAAAACACAAAAACATGAGATGAGCTCGGGCCCAGAGAAGCCAGCGGCGGCGTTTGTGTGTTGTTGATGTCTGACTTTGTCTCTGCATGGTAGAGTTTGAACTGTCACTTGTAGATGTAGTGATGAACTGTGTTAACTGACAATGGTTTTCTGAAGTGTTGGACTCGGGTGCACGATTATAGGAAATGTGTTACTACACCCAAAAATTACGTCGCGGCGGACTCCCCAGTTTCCAGTGCCGGTAAGTTACAACCAAAACCAGGAACGACGAATGCACGTCTCATTTCTCCAGATTCTCTGAATCTTTTGATGATATTATGGACTGTAGATGATGAAATCCATCAATTCCTGCAGTTGGACGTTGAGAAACATTGGGCCTCATTCACGAATAAATGCGTAGAAATGTTCTTACTCCCCGCACGAAATGAGAAAATACGTAAAATCACCGTCGGATTCATGACACGTGCGCACCAGTCGGTTTTGTTCTCACCACTAGAATCATTCTAAATCCACAGGCGCTTTCCCGCATCCGGAAATAAACATAAACCACGCCTCAATTCATCCATATAAGGACGTCTGTTCAGAGGTTCAGAAGGAGGAGCAGTCTTCCTTTAGGTCCGCGTTGTCGGCGTCAACCTCGCAGCTCGTTCTCTCGGTGTTTCACCGGAGACTCATCTGCAGACGCTCGTCCTGACCGGAGATAAATGATCAGCTGATTCTCCTGGTGCTGTGAGGGAGATCGTACCGAGTATCCGTGACATAAATGACACATTAAAACAGCTGCTGGACATTTTTTGTAAAGAGGTAAATGAATCTGAGTGAACAGCTGAGCTGTGTGTGCGTCATTTACTCAGAAAATGTTTAAAAAAATCACAAGATGACGCAAATTACTTCACGTCTTCATTCACTTTGCACAACTTTATGAAACTGTTTGTCAGAGCAGTCGACGATTTAATCAACATAAAATAATGTGACATTCTAATATGCACATTATTATATTTTAAATCCAAACTAAGTATTTAATTCAAGATTCAATGTTATAAACATGATGAGGACGAAAATGTGTCAGTTTCATGGTTATTTAATAATAAATTTAGCCAATGCACAGTTTTTATTCATGAATTCTATTTACGGCTATTTTCTTTTACTGAAAGTAGTTTTAAAATGTTATGTTTTTAGTGAAAAGAGTCTGTGTCTATAGATATGGAAGTTATACAGGGGTCAATGACAAAAAGAGGGTCTAAAAACTTATTTTTAAAAAGTTCTTTGAAAATGGATAAAAACATATTTCTGAGAGAAGAATTATGTTTTCTAACAGATTTTTGTAGTTGACCAACATTTCAAAGTTTTTAGGTTCATTATTTTTTAGTATTTTTAATTTGTGCACCCAAAAATGTCAGGTGGCGCAACCAAATATATGAAAATATATTTATATGTTCCTGTTATTTTTTCTGTGTGAAATTATTGGCAATTATCTCTCAAGTGTCTGTAGTGACTCATACATTTTCATTTTGTGTGTTTCATTTCTTTTATTTGTGAATAAGATAAATAATTTGATGTTAAAATAACATTTCACATTATTACATTGGTTGTACCACCTGACATGGAAATTGTTCCAGTCACCAATGAAGTGAAAAAACCTTTTTTTATCAGTATTTCAGAGAAATCTACAAACTTTTCCACTTGGTCACAAATGTCATTTGGGCTCCTCTGGCTGATGCAGTTTCCTGTTTCCTGTTTTATTCTCTTCACTTTAAAAT
>RPOG01003081.1:3081-23330 GCA_008086565.1 Thalassoma bifasciatum | reverse complement strand
GCCCCGCCCCCTGGTGTCTGGCTGCAGTATAGGTCATAAGCCCCGCCCCCTGGTGTCTGGCTGCAGTATAGGTCATAAGCCCCGCCTCCCCATGTATTCCAGATATGAGCCGGGAAAACTTTAAAAAATTACGATACCTCGTAGAAACGTTTCTCTCATCTTTACGCTAAGGTAGTATGATGATGTCATCTGGCTGCATGGTGTTCGGGTGTTTTTTTCTGAGAAGTTAGTTTCTCATTAGTTATTGGACGTTAAAAACCGCGATAGAAGTTTCGTTTTACAATAGTTGACAGCTGCCGTTTGTGAGTAGTTTTTATTGGGGATATAAGAAACTTCGGAAAAGAGCCAAAAGGAGACTAAACCTTCTGAAGAAGAAGAAATAAATATTTTTATTTCTCTTTTTTACTTGGCTCCACTGGAAATTCTCTACTGCGCAGACTCTGGCTGCACAATGGCGGCTAGAGAAACTGTTTTTTTTTGCTTCAAAATCGTAGAACGGTGACAGGCGGAGCCATGCTGTCCATTCTATATACAGTCTATGCTTTAAACTGGTTTGTCTCAAATGGTTTTGTTTCAATTTCTTTCATATGAAGATGCTTTTATTTTGAAGGCAGCATTGCCATACATAAGACACTCTGATAGGCAGGAACAGTAGCTGAAGGTTGTGTTGTTGGATGTTTTCGTAATCACGTTTTCCATTCAGGGACTCAACAAATAAAAAAAAATTAAAAAAAGGTTGATTCTTGTTTCTTAAATAAATATGAAGATGTTAGAAGCGTGAAATAAAAAAAGCCTTTTTACATATTATTTGGTTAGGTTTGGTTACTTTGTTTGTACCTGTAGGTAGATTTGTTTGGCAGCAAGATATTAATGACATCCACTTTTACATTTAATCACAAAACAAAACAATCAGAATTGATGCACTACTATAACATTAAAAAAACTGAAAAATACTCTGCTTCCACCAACCATAAATAAAATGAAAGATGATATCATTTAAAAGATATCACCATGAAAATGAATAAATACATTTAAAATAGCCAAAAAAAATGAAATTTCGGGTTTCCAAGTCAAAATTTTGAAAAAAATAGTCAAAATTTTTGGTCAAAAGTTGAAATGTTTAGGTGAAAATTTTAAATTTTGAGATTAAAAGTCAAAATTTCAATACACGTGGTCAAACTATTAAGGCAAAAGTTGACATTTTGAGCTAAAAATAATCTAATTTCAAGTCTTGAAGGGAAGAATTTGAAATAAATAGTCACAATTATGGGGCAAAAGTTGAAATTTTGAGCTACAAAATCAACAAATCCACTTCTTGATTTTGATTATTTTAACTGGCAGAAATTGGCTTTAGTACATTTGCCAATGTACAAAATTTTCACTACAAATAAAGAGGGAGTGTTGTAAATAAATGTTTGGGTTATGAAGCTACTTTGTGGTCTTTGGTAGAGGGTTCTCTTTTTGGGTTTTCAGAATAAAATCACACTAATATTAAAAATTAATCCAGCACATAGACGTCAGACATATCGACATCTTTTAACAATTGACTGCCCCTGAATTTTTGAAAAACAAATTGTTCCCACTTGAAAAAAGCTGAAGTCTGACACACACTTAAGCCAAAAGTCACAAAGTAACTAATTTCTAAATTTTTGCAGGGACTAGAAATGAGGTGAAGCTCCATTTGCAGGATTATACAAGTGGAAGCTCGGCTGCCCTCGTTTGTGCAGCAGATTACATAATCTGGCATTACTCAGACCAACAAATCAGCCAAATTAGCCGTAATTAACAGTTTCCTTCCTCCTGTGGTGAAAATTAAACTTTCATTCTGACTAAAAAAGATGAATGTTAACGTTAGTTTTCTGAATCTCTTCAGTTTTCTTCCTGGTTTTGTTTGAGTTTTTTGTTAAAGGTAACTCACAGAGAGAAATGTTTCAGCCAGATGCTCTGAGGGAAGTCACGGTTATGATTGCCAGATAAATACACAGTCAAGATAAGCTGCTTATACCCACGACTGTGTGTGTGTGTGTGTGTGTGTGTGTGTGTGTGTGTGTGTGTGTGTGTTAAAAATCAGCAGGAGCAGATGACCTAATGTTCTGTGAGCCACATAAATCCAGCAGATGAAACACAGAGACTCTGCCAAACAACAAAACAACGCCGGCGTTAAGGATCGTAATGTCGCCCAGTGTTAGTGTGTTTGTGTGTGTGTGTGTGTGTGTGTGTGTGAGAGAGTTTTGCATACATTAAAGCAGCAGCCGTGACAAATCAGTCGCCGTGACGATCAGTGTGTTCAGCGTGCGGAAAACGAGTCTGTGATCTGATTTCGCTGCTAATGAAGACTCGTGCTGACGCTGCATTCTGGTTACGTCATCGTTACGTGAAAAATATTCTGACGTCAGTGACACAGAGACCTGACACAACCTGAAAACTCAGGGGTTGAACTGGAATTAACTGAACTTAACTGCATAACTGAAGCTCATTCAACCCAAAGGAACTCATATGTTTATATCAGGGACCGTAGGAGGCTCAGAAATGCTGCTGTATGCATCGGGGCAGAACTCTGCAATGCACTTTTCAGAGAGCTGAGGATAGAAATGACATCCTGTCATGCAAATAAGACAAATGACATAAAGCTTTTAAGTTTTTTAAATTACAAAACCAAGGTATAGACCTGATCAATGAGAGAGGTAATCCACTGATTATTTTCCCCACCCACCGTGATGTTATAAAAAGCATTCTATCTTGATTTAAGTTTTTCTGATAAAGAATTTCTGATTGATAAAGCTGCACCATGATATAAATAACCCTTCTTATATTGTTTTTATGAACTTTTTCTTCTAATTTTCAAAGAAAATGTTTTTTTTAAAACAAGATTTTGTCATCAAAAGGCATTTTTTTTCCCATAACCTGTATCGCAAAAAAAGGGGTCAGACGAACTTTTGAAAACTACATTTGCAAGAGAAACAATCTAAGTGGTAAAAAATGGCAAAAACAGCAAAAAGTTGCTTTAAAAATAAGTATGAGGCGGCAAAAATGGTCAATATGCAGCAGAAATGGGTGAAATGGTTGAAAATTGGCTGAAAATTTCCCAAAACCACAACTAAAAAAATGAGTTAAAAAGCAAATAACTGGGCAAGACACTGAATTTTTGGTTTTTGCAAGGGCTGAACGATTTGCAAAAACAATCTAATCTCCATTATTTTTTCCTATATTGCAACTTCGATTAATTGTTTTACTGCCACAATGCATTCTGGGTTGATGACTTAGATTGGTTGCTTGGTGCCGAGCATCTGGATTTGGCCGTTTCCTCACTACTAGTCGCTGTAAGTCACAAGGTTTGAGGAGGGAAAAAAACATAATAATGCCACATGTGGCTGCTTTTGGGTGCACTTTTCAGTCCAAAGAAAACAAGGAGACTGATGTTAGTCTGCACAGCTTCCCAAAAGACAAGAAAAGAAGGAAGTTGTGGGAAATGGCTTGTGGGCGTAAACAACTTCCCATGGAGCCGCGGCTATGTTCTGGCCACTTCTCCCCAGAAGCATTTGCTGCATTTAGCCGGCCCATGCTGATGAAAGAGCTGACAGGTGTGGGTCATTATAAACGGAGACTAAAGCCAAATGCTGTGCCGACTATTTTCCAACACAAACCCACAAAACTTCCTCNGAACATGAGATTACTCTGATATTGGAAAATGTGACGGTGTTCTGCTTTTCTTTTATCACAGTAATCGCACTGCAGGGGGGGAACGACTGCAAAGCTCCACAATCTCTTCATGAATACAGTGAGTTTATCTCTGGATCCATCTCACGGGTCTGAGTGAAGCTCAGCGTCTTTGCTGGAAGGATCTCTGCAGGGACAGAAGCTGCTCGTTCATTTGTTCAGCTGGTTCTAAGGAGCCTGAGCTGGAAACAGACTGTATTTATCCTACAGGAGAAAAAGATTTCATCAGACGAATCCACCCGTAATCAGGAAAAGATTATGAGAACAATGAGACGCCGACACCAAACAGAGCTGCTAATATTTTTAGAATCCTGTTATGTTGAGTTGTGTTGTGTCCTGGCCGTGTTTAATGGAGGCGAGTGCTTCATCCCTCATCGTGTTAATGTTCATGCTCACGGCACAAAGGCAACTAAATCACAGCGCTATGCTTCATCATGGAGGGTTACGCCTCGCTGCTTTCTGTGGCCTAATTACTGACACACAAACAGATTTTAAAATGAAGTTTTCCTCCCTCCAAAAAAAAAACACTAGCTGTTTTCCAAACCACCGACTACCTACTACTTTCACATAATAATAATAATAATACATTTTATTTATAAAGCGCTTTTCAAAACACTCAAAGACGCTGTACAGAAGATAAAAACATCAAATAAAACATCACAAAGTAAAAATTACAGTTTTAGAGCAGATAAAAGCCATTGAATACATTTAAAAGCAATCACACATTAAAAGCAATTTATACATACTACATGTAGTATGTAGTATGACTGTTTTGTTGGACCTGTTTAGTCGTATACTACTCTGGATTTCTGAAAGTGGAGCTGGTGGATTTTTTCTCTAATGTTTAACTTCATCATAAATAAACCATGAGTTCATTTGACTTTTCAGTTATTAATTCACCACATCAATCAGTGGTGAAGTTACAGAAACAATGAAAGTAGATAAGTCAAAATAAATGTCAATGAGATACAAAGGAAAATAAATAAATGAAATTAAGCATGTGAAGGAAGTTGTACATTTTTTTGAGAATTTTTATGGTTTTCATTTTTTTTAGTGGTTCAAGGATTGATTTTGATTCATCTAGCTCAGGGGTTCCCAAACTTTTCCGCCTGTGACCCCCAAAATGGCAGCGTTAGAGACTGGCGACCCCCTGCTGTGGTACAACACGAATGGACCAATCCAAAAAACGGACAAAAACAAACAAAAAACCCAGAGGATACTTTGATTTACCGACTACTGTGCACTTTGCTGTGTTCACTGCATCAAACTTCAACAAAGAAATGTGAAAAACAGATAAAACATTTTCTGTTTGCATAGTTTTATATTATCTTTAACCTCTATTTTTGCTCTGATTCTTAAAACAATGGATAAAATTGTTCATAGTTTTTGATTTTGGGACACATTCCACGACCCCCTATCAATGTCTCGCGACCCCCCAAAGGGTCCCGACCCCCACTTTGGGAACCACTGATCAAGAAAACAACAAATTCAGGGAGATTAGAGTCCCAATTTTATAAAATTTACAAAGGTGTAGAAGTTTATTACAGCAAAATCGCCATATTTGATTTTTATTCTTGCACCAAAAGTTATCATGTATTGAAAATAAATCTGAAACCAACTGACTTTTTATTTTTCCAGCTGGTGTAAAAACTGCGTCCTCATTACCCACGTAGGCTGTTAGTGTAAAATAAAAAGTGATAAATGATTTAGGGGCTTTTATGAATTTGGTAAAAGTAAACAGCTCTTTCATGATGAAGTGAGCAGATTTACCGCTGTTTCTTTCCTGTCACTTCACTTTTATCTCTGGGACCGTTTCACATTTTTGTTGTTGTGTTGTAGTTGAGCTGATTTATTCCAGTAGGTGTCAGTAATTCACCTTAACCTGAGCGCCCCCAAACTGACAACCTCAGAGACTTTCTTCTTGCAGCTAATCCACGTGTTTTAACCTCTATTCCATTTTGTAAATTATTGTCAATTAGGCTCAAATCTTGATAAACTACCAAATCACAACGAAGAGAAAGTAATAAAAGGAACAAAGTGATAAAGACTTAAGCTGAAATTCATGGAAAATAAGCCACAGCTTTGACTTTCATCATTAAAGACGAGTGAAAAATTAAAAACAGCCTTCAGAACATTCTTATCTCATTTCAACTTTCAAAAGCAGATGTTTTGTGTAACTTTGCTTTGTGTTACCATTAATTAGTTTAACCCAGGGCTACCAATACCAATACCTCCAATTTGATACTGGTTCCTGAACAATATAGATGTTTGATGCCACTTTTTTTCAGACTGATACCAGTACGAGTACTCCTTTTGAGGACTCACTGATAGCACTTGTGTTTATAAAGTTACAGATCATTTCTAAAATAAATACTTTAATTTTTAAAACAAGTCGGCACAGTCACTCTGCCATTGAGTCCAAAATAAAACACTAACAACTCTCTGGGTTTATGAAATGTTTGTAATAAAATAACAAAAAGCGTAAAATAAAACCAACAACTATGACAATATTTTCGTATTTTTTTAATATATAAGTGAAAAATAAAACACTTCAATTGTTAACTCTCCTTGAGTTTTATTCAAAGAGGCAATATTAAGGCACAAAATTAGAACAAAGCTTCAACCTTAAAGCTGCTTAACTGTCCAATTGTGCTGTAATTAAAACGATTCACAGTTGGGTTTTTAGAAATAGTGTCAGAGTAAGCGCTTTGTTCTTGTTTTGGTTTGGTTTTTGGAAGTAGCATCCGAGTGAGCGCTCTTACCGCTTTACACAGAATAAAGGATCTTTGCTCTTTTTTAGCCTTTTAGCTCATTCAGGTAAACAGAGTCGAACTTCACTACTTGATTGAAGTTTTTCCGAAAGCTTCAGCCTTGGAGACCTTTCAAAGATTTAGCCTTCGCTTTAGCTCTAAAGTGGAAACAGTACGCTATTTTAAAAAGAATTTCCTGTAAATTTCTGACCTCGTTGACCAGATTTGATCAACTTAAACGAACTTGGGTGACCTCCAGTCAGAGCACCGGCAGTGTCAAAGGTTTTACTTCCTCTCCTTTCTCATCTCCGGTGATCGAGCGTCGGTTTGGATCGCTCTCTGCACAGATTTAGATCTGACCGCTCTGTAGCTCGTGAACCTAATAATCCTCTGAGGGTGAAAGTCTGCTCACACCTGAGTCCCTGCTGTCCTCTGATGAACCTGATCACCCGGCACAGACCAGACCAGGGGCTCAAACCCATTATTCAACAACATTTTTTACAAACAATAAAAGTTTAAGTAGAACAGACACCTCAAAGAGAGTAATTATAATAAAACCTGTTATCTCCACCTTCACCCTCAGTGCTCCCTTTTCTCCCCGGATTTATTTGAAATAGTAAAAAACTTTAAGACAGTATGGTGTCATTGATAATTATATTATTACATCTCTATGAATCTACATGTGATATCAGTCACTTTCTACAAACTTAAAAAGGGAGAGAAACACACGATAGAAGCAGTTTTTCCACAAACCTACATCTGGATGATCCCTAAAAGAATCCCTGCACGATATTGAGGAATAAAAATGATATTGCAACATTTTTTAAAGTTTACTGCTTCACTCAGTTCAGCCAAATTCTTCCTGAAATGATAATAATAAACTACCACTTACTTTTCTGTCTCTCAGAATCAGAATCAGAATACTTTATTGATCCCCTAGGGGAAATCAGTCAGTGTTTACAATAAGATAATAAAATAATAAACAATAATAAAATAAAATAAAATCTGTACAATCTACTTAAAATCTACAGTTATATACATGCTGACACAGTCGTGGGAAATTGCACAAGTACTGGCATCATAGTATAATAAGTTATTGATATTGCACAGAGTGGGGACATACATTATAGATAATTATTGCACTTGTTATTATTTACATGTTTAGTAACTTGAATGAAAAGAGTCCGGGGTAAAACCTTGTTTAACTCAGAGTGAGGAGTTGAAAGATTTCCTGTGGCGCTTTGTTCTGCAATTATATTCAGGTCAATGCTGTATTTACCTTGTGTTGTGATGATTGTACAGGCCCATATCGCGATGATGTTATTATGCAGCCCTAACCCAGGGGTTCCCAAAGTGGGGGTCGCGAGACATTGGAGGGGGGGTCGCGAGATGATTTCAGTTTAGAGGCAATATCCACAGCTATCCCAGACCACAACTAAGGTACTAACGCCGTTTGGCTCAATATACCTGTGTGAAAAGACTTTCTTGTCCCTGACGTTTATCAAAAATAAATATATATCTTGTGTGAACGTGGAGGATGATCTCTGAGTGTCCGTCTCCAAAATTAAACCCAGAATGAACTTGCTGTGCTCCATGCATAGTGCCCATCCATTTCATTAGTGAGATAAACACTGAAACATATATCCCAAAAAGTTAACTTTCACTGCAACAATGTTCACGTTTACGCAGAGCTACAGTTTATGATTATTACTTAAACTGAATTATTCTTGTTCTAATGTGGAAATGAAAGTATTGAACCAAAATTGAGTTTGCACACGACTGAAACAATGTTCGTTCACAAATTACAGAGAAATAACTTTGACATGTTCTGCTTTTATTTCATATTAAACTGTTACATGTAAAATCATAACATGGTTTTCAGGCTGTTGTTCTTTTTTGTGTTGTCATAATGCCCATATTTGGATACCCTTATTAGTGCATGTGACCTACGCGCACGTTTTCTTATGCTTCAGTCACCTCTGGGGATAGTGGGGGTCACTCGTCTCTGCCACCTTTGTTTTGGGGGTCACGGGCTGAAAAGTTTGGGAACCCCTGCCCTAACCCATCGTGATGAGTCAAAGTGTGACACCAGAGTAAAACTGAAACACCAGAAACGTCTTATTGCGTTCTCATTTAACACTTTTCTTCCAGCGTCTTCCCTTCTCTACACCAGACTTGGATCAGACATCCACAACTGGACTGGGCTGTTTCCTGCCGTGAATATTTTAGAGCCACTACTTTAGCACAGTTCACGTTGGCACACGACATGGAAAAGGGGGCGGGGTTTACGAGGCTCATTTGGATTGAAAGAGACAGGAGCTAAAACCGTCTGCTTAGGGAAAGGCTGTTGGTTTAAAACCTCCTTTGATTCAGAGGATACTCAGACTGAAACATGGTGTGATTTCGGTGACAGAGGACTGGATTAAATTACTATAAAATTGATAATATGTCTCATTTGAACCATGTTTTCAGGCGCTTGAACGCCTCATGGTAAAACGGGACCCCCATCTTTGTGTCCCCAGGTTCCTAAACGCTGACTTTATGTTGTCACTTCCTCTAAAATCCTTCGACTGTTGTACTCTGACTCCAGATTAGATTAGATTAAACTAGATTACAGCACTTAAGTAATCCTGTAGAGGAACTCATTTGACACCAAGTCTGTTCACGCACTTAACAAACAAAAAGAACAATGTGCTCACAATACACTACGAAGAAAATAAATAACTCAGCTTAAATAAACCAGTTGAGGCATCATTTACAACCAAAAATAGATGCATTTATTTAAATACAAGACTGCTGCTTCAAAATAAAACATCTTTAATTCTTTTCCAGCGTTTCTTTAGAGGAGTCACAAAACAATAGATGAAATCCCCTGATAAGAACACATAATATTATATTCCCAATTTACTGTCAAGGACAACATTAATATATTGTTGATCTTGGAAAATCCCAATGCATGACTTTTAAATATCACTCAAGAGACCTCTCCTTTCTATTTAATTAGATTAAATTGCAATAAGACCTCCTGTAAAATTCTAATCACAGACAATGCAATATTTCTTTGACCTCAAACACGTCAAAAAAATGTTGTAGTACATGTTTTAAGCTGTTAATAGTGTTACTCAACCGTGCTCAACCAAAGAGACAAATTGTTGAAAACTGTCTTTACAAGAGCAACACTCTAAGATGTGAAAAGTGGCAAAAAAATAATTGAAAATAGCAGTAAACATAGGTTCAAGATGGCAAAAATGGTCAAAAAGCAGCAAAAATTGGCAAAATGGAGCAAAAATTGGGGAGAAATCTTGGAAAATTGTCTGAGTTCTAAAATATCCTTTTTTTTTATTAATCTAAAGTAATATTCTAGTTTTCTTAGACACCAAAATTGGGTTTTCATTATCTGTAAAACATAATCATAAACATTTTGAGAAATATAGGCCTGAAATAATTCACTCTATGTAATATCTGAGTTTCACTTTCTTAAATGAGTGACCAAAAATATCTAACTTTTCTATGATATTCTAATTTTTTGAATTGAATGCAAACAGGATTTCTTTGGTAGATTTATTTATTTATTTTTTAAATTTTTTTTCAAAAACAATGTGACTGTTTCATTATATATGTTTGCACAAGCCTGACTTTAAAGATCATAGTTTAAACCGATTCTTTTCAATATATTTTAATACCTTTTATTTTGGGTATTGGGCCTCACATGCCCCACTTTGGAGTGCTTGTAATCAATAATGGCCTTTTTCCACTGACTCGTCTTGGCCCTACTCTACTCGCCTCTACCCGGCTTGTGTTGCGTTTCCACTTGCGCGGTACTACGCGTCAGACGCCAGTTTTTAGTACCTGCTTTAACCTGGTTCCAAGTGAGCTAAGCCGATATTTAAAGGTGACGTGGACGGACTGCCGGTCACTCATTGGTCAAAGAATGTCGTCACCAAAGCTTCTGACTCTGAACAAATCACTTACAAGAGGCAAAGGAATAAGTCAGCGACAAGTTTTTAATGACATTTAAACCTGACGGCACAGAACCAGACTGAATGAAGACAAAATACAGCCCTAAAATGCTCCTTCATGATTCCTAAATAAGTTAAAAGTCCTTTTTAAAACAAAAAGAAGTTAACAGCAAAGATAGTTGGCTTTAAAGAGTCTTTTAAATTAAATCAAAGTTGGTCGGTGCAGGAGCGATCTGTCTGCCACAAGAGTCTTTAAGCACCAATCAGTCCATTAATCCACAGGGAACCAAAAAGGAAAACCAGTTCAAAGAAGAATGATTGATCAACAAAAAATCTCTGGTATACCAGGCCCAAAAATCAAAAATTAAAGTGATCTCACTGGATCCAGGGAAGAGTTGATGTCAGGAAGCAGCTCCTTCGTTTTCCTCCGCGTGCAGCAGCACGAGGCTGTTGTTTACCTCCGTTGTCATGACGACCGACATTGAGCCGCTGTATTACTTGAATGAAATCTTTTTAAAGCTTTGTTTTTTCTTTTAAAAGCCACGATGGCACATATGTTAGTACAAAATTATGTTTGTGTCGCGTTATAGATGAACATGCACGCACTTCTGCGCAGCACTTTAGCGCAGCTGTGTTATAAGATCCACGCCCACCGTGAGTCTGGAGTCGGGCTAGAGGAAAAGATAACCAAACCATGTAGAGTCGCGTCGAGTAGAGCTGGAATTGTATCGTGGAAAAGCGCCATAGTACTTCAGTCAAATTGTCATGAATTCGTAGCATCAGTCATTTGACAACAGAACCCAGATTTCCACGGTGCCACTGAACGCACCACAAACACAGGCCGTAACAAGCTTTGTTTTCTCGAGAAAATTCAACTGAAATTGACTCATTTCCTCAAGAAAACAGTGCAAATATATTATGGAAGATCATGGCCTTTAAGGGCTTCCGTAGCTGACAGTGTTAAAGATCACATTGTACTTTTATGGAAGTTGTTTCTTAGCTGTGAGTGGAGCTGTGCTGTTCTTTATGTGTCCACTTCTCTTTGTCTAAACACATCATATGGTTTAACCTTCCTCTTCAACACCAGCTTGTTCTTGTTTTAGACTTTTCAAACACACCAACTCACTCTGTAACGCGATGTTTTAAATATTATTTATCTCCTCCAGCTGTGAATAACACAGCTTTTTTTTTTTTTTTTACGTCATATACAGACTTGGACTCTAAGATGAAGCCCCACACTGACGCCCACATTTTAATGTTAATCACTCGTGGGCCCCGTATGGAGCTGACGCATATAACACCGGCACAATCAGCTGCAACCACCCTGCTGTGTGTGGAAATGAGCAAATGTCCTTTTCATGTCGCAAAACGTCACCAATGTGTGTGCGTAATCAAGCAGCTGGAAGCCCAGAAATAAGACCATCAATCTCTGCCAGAGCATAAATGTACAGGACAGAAAAAGGGGACAGCTAATGAGCAGTTTTTACATATTTCCTGAGACAGTTTTCATCATAATTTAACCTCCACACTTTCAGCAGAGTGAAGAATCTGACAGCTCAATCAGAAAAAGCTCAAGGGAAGTGACTGTTTACCCTGTGAGGTGGATCAATGTGGAAGAGGACGGATGGTGTGTGATGGAGCGACGAAAAAACGCCCAAGATGATAAAAGCTGGAGACTTTGCTTTGACAAATAATACAAAAGAATCATAGAGAAATGCTGAAAGATGACTGCAGTTGCCTTATGAGGAATATTTCAATTCATTTATCTTACATTGTCAGTTATTTTCCCAACCTTCAAGTTAATTAAAGGATATAAAAGATGTTTCGATGCCAAACTACAACAGACGAAATCTTAAACATGTTGGTTTTATGATCACACATGACAACGATAAGCTGCTTGTCTCTCACTATAAAAGAGGAAATATCAAGAAGTTTTACTTTTCAGTGACTGTTTGAAGTCCGACAAGCAAAAAAGTGGATCAGATCTTCTTTTTAACACTACTTTTCTTTGCTCAAGACAGCTTTTTACCGGACAACAAGGTAATATATTTATGTACAGTTACGCAGCACTGTTGTTTGAAATTTGGAAACAAGCAAACTTTGTAAGTTTAATCGCTGGCTATATTTAGCACCACTCACAGCCCAGTGCTCTAAGACATATCAGCACTGTGTAAAGTAAGTGAATCCTGGTTCTGTCCTACCAGTACTCATCTACCAACTCAAACCTCACTAACCCTTGTTTTACCCGTAGACTGTATAATCAGTGGACACCAAAACAGTCGACTCTAACTGAGGTCTCCACAAAGACTGCTCCCCCTGGTGGCTGGCTGCAGTATAGGTCAAAATCTGTCTTCTTATGCATTCCATATGAGAGGTGGTAAAACTTAAAAAAAATTAATTACACCCCACAAAACTGTATCTCACATCCTTACACTGCTGGGATATGAAGATGTTATTTGGCTGCATTGTGTTCAAGTCCTCTTTTTTCAGAGGAGTTGGTTTTCATTAGTTATTCGGCGTTAAAAACCAGGTTGTAAGTTTCATTTTACGATGATTGCCAGCTGCCATTTATGTGTAGTTTTTATTGGGGATACAGAAACTTTGGGAAAAGAGAGTCAAAAGAGATGCATATGTTTTTTGCTTCTCTATTGCTCAGACTCTGATTGCACACTGCTCCGGAAATGGGGCTGTTTTGCCTTCAAAACTGTGCAACAGTCAAAATCAGGGCCAAGTTTTCCATTCAATATACACTCTAAGGCAGTGATTCCCAACCTGTGGGCCGTGGCCCCCTAGTGGGCCGTGATGGTATTGCACGTGGGCCGCCAAATGATTTCCAATAAAGTATAAGTTTATTAGAGTGTAATTATATGAAGATACAAATATACAGAATAACATTTAAAATGTCAAACTTAGTGAAATTTTAAAGGAAATTGAAACAGTGCAGATATTCATATATGAAAAAAAAAGTCCTTTAGGAAGGCATATTATGGCCCAATAGGTAACATGACCCTAAACATAAGAACGTCCTGAAATGTAATAAAATTAAAAAAAAAAAAAAAAAAGTTGTAAAACCCAAATTTTTAAAAACTTGTTGGAAATGTAACAAAAGTGCTGATCCCCAAAAGTAATAAAAAGAATGCAGTAAAACCAAAGATATAATAACTGACCCAAAATGGCATTAGTTTTTATATTTTGGGCAAAAACGTTTTTGGCTTAGCATCTGTTATATTATTGACCAGTTATCACATTTTGGGTTTATCATATTTTTCATTTTGTATTGGGCTGTTGTTACATTTTGGATTATTGTTACAAATGGGTTTCTAAAAAGGCATTATACAGTTGCTGTACTTATTGGGTTGGAGATGGGCCTCAAATATTTTTGAGATTTAAAAGTGGGCCCTGAGTTGGAAAAGGTTGGGAACCACTGCTCTAAGGTTTTAGCCTTAAGTTGGTATTTTAGCTTTTAGCTTGTGTTTGAACCATAAACTGTTTTAGCCTTTAGCCCTTGTTTTCACATCTAGCTCATGTTTAGCCTTTTGCCCATGTTTTAGCCTTTACCTCGTGCTCTATCACTCTCTTGTTTAGCTTCTTCTGCTCTTCTGTCCCTTTTCTGTCAGACAATCCAACTCCTGTTTCCACCATTATCACTAAATAAATCACAAAAATCTTTTTCAGCAGAGAAGAAACACAGATCTCTCTTCTCACTGCTAAACTTCCTCGGCCAGTGTGATGTTGAATCAATGTGGTTCAGTCCGACCGGATAAGAAATCTAAGAAACAGCATTTAGACTGAACTTGTTTCAGCCCTGATAATCTAATTTTAAGTTGTGAATTATGATCAGGCATATATCTAGACATGAGACTTGTTAAAGATCATTTAGAAAGTCCTCACAGTCCCTTTAAAGCTTATTTCACAAAAATTAACTTATTGCTGATTCTGGTATCCTCTGTGACACTCTTTTTTTTTTTTGATAATACTCAAGTATTACCTGTAATAATCTTTTCAGGTTGCATTTAAAAAAGTAAAATTTGTCATTTTTGCCTTAGGAAATCTTAAGATAGAAGTCTGTATTTGCGCTGTGACACCTCCCCCCCACCAGTGATTTAACAATTTAAAGATAACACAGAGTAAGTTTATCGTCATGATGTTTTCTTTGCTTTTATAGCTTAAAAAAGGGACTCACTCGTAATTTCAGTCAGTTTCATGGCTACCTAAAAAATTCACACAGGAGCTTTAAATACTGATGACTTGGCCATGAAAATGATTTTCTTTCCAATTTCTGTTTACTTTGCAGAAAACATTGAAATTAATAGCAGACAGTTAGGTCTTTGGACTTGATACATGTTTATAAAATAACAAAATAAAACAGAAAATGTTCAAATTGGTGTTATTTTTGCTGTTTTTCCAGCCATAACTGTTAGTTAATTAATGTCTACCTGTGGTAAAAAAAAAAAATCTTTGTCAAAATTATATAAAACCTTAAATGAGAAAAATGAAACTCACCTTGAGTGGACAGGTTGATAAACACAGCGTGACAAAAAGCAAACTTTTCATCTTATATCACTCTTCTCTTTGATCACCACAGGAACAAGTCCTCTTTTTATTTTAAATCCATTTTGGACCCTTTTAAAATGACCTGGATATTTTTTAATTCCATGACGTTTAGAGGAAAAAAAAGGAGGTGATAAAAAAAAAAAATAAAGCCACAGCTGGTGATGATTGGACCCACGCTGGTCCCTGACTCAGATCTGACTGTGGAGAAACGTCGCTCTACAGCAGCTGAAGTCAAAAGTCAAGTTTAACAAGCTGTGATCTATCACTTCCGGTACTGATTTTCAAAATAAAACACACTTCTTCTAACAGTTTGGAAAGAAAAGGCATAATTTTACCCACACTACACTCCAATGACCCTCATTAAATTCACTGTTGCATTTTCAAATCTTAGTGTAGTGTGATTTTTTTTTTTTTTTTAATACGGGGGGAGGGGCGTAACTCTAAATTTCAAGAATTCTAAATTCCCAGGGCTCTAAAATTTAATCATAAATTTCTAGAGCTTGCGTTTTCAAGGACATTCAGTTTCTGGAATAATTAAAATGTGCAGGAGCAAAACATTTGTGTAGCTTAGATTCCTAGAGATCTTATTTGCTCAAAGTAAACAACAAGGGAAACTCCACAAAATCATGCATGAGTTCTTACTTTGAAAAGATCGAAATTCAATGTATTGAGCTCTCATGAGCTGACAATGATAGAAAAAGAACAAAAATGTACACGAGTTCTTAATTACTTGAGAGTAAATTTTGGGAGAAGACCCTTTAAATTCCAGAAGTTTTCAGAACTGCATGTATGAAGGAGTTTTTTTTTTTAGGGTGACAGTGATTGTATGAGTTTAGACTCTGTAAAGCTACAAACTGAAGTTTATTAAAAGTTTCTGAATGGTCCCAGTCACCAAACAAACTCCAGTGTCTGTGATTCAGTCCATTGTTGTTCCTGTTGAGTCTCCATCTAATGTAGGTCAAACGTTTTACACAAGGCCTCTGTTTAGCTCTGATTGTCTGAGACAGAAGAGGATTGCAGCCAATTACAGAAGTGGATGAACCCTGAACTGCAGGTGATGAACCTTAGGAGACAATTAACTACAAATAGAAATAAAAAGCAGGCAGGACAAAAACCAGACTGACAAGAACAGAAGTAGGACTGAACACAACACTAGTCACAACTAGAGTCCTTTAAAACCATGATTTTCTCCCAGAGATAAGTTTATTTCAGTTGTTTCTTAAGGATGACAACTTAATTTCTCATTATCTTAATGTCTGTGACTGATGCTACAAATCTGTGAATGGAAATCAAATCTTTTATGCCTCGATTATCCGTGTTCATTTTTGAAATACATCAAAATGCATCCGAAAATTAAAGTGAATCTGTTGAAAGTGGATTGCAGCGACTTCGCTTCAGCCAAAGGACTCGTTCAATTTGTCTTGACTCGTGTATTTGTTTTAAAATTGAAAGTGAAAGTAGATCAGAGCTCCCTTTTCACACGACTTTTCTTCGGTCAATACAACTTTTTCCCAGAAACAATGTGACAAAGTGATTTATCATCAACAGTTTCATAGTCCTGTTGTTGAAGCGTGACACCAAACTATGTAAGTTTTTACTGTGGTTTAGTCGCTGATTACATTTACAGCTACTCACAGCCTGGTGCTCTGAGACGTGTCTGTAGCGTTAGTGAATCCTGGTTATATCCTACCAGTGCTCATCTACCAACTCCAACCTCACCAAGCAGAGCAAACGTAACCTGGCTCTTCATTTTATTGATAGACTCTCAGGTTTGAACAGATCACTGCAGAATAACTGCTGCATGTGGACAGGAATCAACATGAGCACAAACAGAGTAGCTTCTGTTTTAGCCTTTAGCCTTTACTCTATCACTCTTTCAAATTTGTAAAATTGAAGGCTCCTGTAACTTTTTAAAATGTTTCAGACCTCAGAGCATAACTCTCCAGGTTTTCCTTCTCTAACCTACTTGTCCAGGATTTTCCAGGACTGTTGGGGTGGTTGAGAAAAAAAAAATCCACTTTAGCTGCTTTTGTTCCCACATGTAGCTCAGCCCAATAATTCCTGAACTAAGAAATAAATATCCGGATATAAAGCATGAAACAACAAACACCCTTAAGATTTAGAATCCCCCCAAATTTAGAGCACTTAAAATATTAACTTCAATGAATTTAGAGCTCTTGAAAAATTCCACTTTTTTCCCTCCTGATTAACCTCAAAAAAGCATTAAAAATTCAGAGCCCTGGAAATTTGGAACATCCACAAAAATCTACACAAATTTAGAACAAATGCAAATTTTTTCTGATGCATTCCTCCTAATACTCTAGAAAAATTTCTGAAAGTCTTTTGATATTATTATTCCAGAAATTAAGGGCCCTTAAAATCTATACCTCTAGAAATTTATGGTTAAATTTGGGGAGGTAAACTCTGGAAAATCTTTGGAAAATTGAAAGCTCCTTAAATGTAGAGTCCACAATTCTTTATGCTAAATTCTCAAATCCTTTCATATAGAGATTTAGAGATCCAAAAATGTAGACTGCTTTAAATATTGAATTCAATAAATATAGAGCTTCTGAAATCCCAAAGGATTTTTTAAATTTTTTTTAAACAAAACAAAACAAAACAAGAAAAGAACAAGAAATTTAGAGCCCGGGGATTTAGAGCTCTTGAAATTTAGAGTGCCCCACTCCCTAAATAAAAGAAAAATAACACTTTGTTTAAAACATGGAATTTTGTTTCAGACCTCAGAGCATAACTCTCTCCAGGTTTTCCTTCTCTAACCTACTTGTCCAGGATTTTCCCGGACTGTTAGGGTGGTTGAGGGAAAAAAAGAATCCACTTTAGCTGCTTTTGTTCCCACATGTAGCTCAACCCAATCATTCCTGAACTTTTTCAAGTTTTCCTCTAAAGACCCTCGGAGTAATTAATGACCGTTAACAGCTCCTGACCAGCTGCCGTGTCGAACTGGATGATTCACTTTGTGTAGCACAAACTGTCTCACGCTGCACAGAAACCCCCCGCTCTCCTCTTTATGGATGCGCTCACACGCTCAGATGTGTACATACTTTCTGCCTGGTGCAGTAAACTGAAGGAGGCAGAGCGAGGATGAAGTGCCACAGGTTTACACAGAACAGAGACCAGCAGTCGCCCTGCAGAGAGCTGAAGAGTCAACACTACATTTCAGAGTGTGACAGAAAACTCAAAGCAGTAAGTCCCTGATCTGGATGCACCAGCTTCTCTGTGGTGGACGTCGTATTTGAACAGTGGGTTTCTTTCTTTACCCGTATGAGGCAAAGAAAATGTCATTCAGGTTTCTTTTTCTTTGATTAAATCAGGCCTCCTGGGCTGATTTAAGGCTGGTGATGCACCACTGTTCTTGAACTCTCTATATCAGCAGTTTCCAACCTTTTCTATCTCGGGGCCCACTTTTACGTCTCACCAAATGTTTGTGGCCCCCCTCTTACCAGCCTCTGACCCCATAAATATGAAGGCTATGTAAAATATATTGTCTATTTAGAGCCCAATTTGTAACAAAGACCTGAAATGTCATAAAAACAGTGCAACAACTACCAGAAATGTAGTAAATGATTGATAATGTAAAAAAAAAGTGCTGAGCCAGAAATGTTTAAAAATTAGTAATAAAAACCAAAATATAATAAGTCAATGATGAAACGGGTGCTGATAACTTCCTTTTTGCCGTTATTACATTTCAGGCTAAACAGTTTTTTACATTTTAGGTATAATAACATTTCGGGTCATTTTAATATTCTTAAGCCCATAACTGATAATTTAACATTTTAACATTTTTATGAATATTTGTTTCTTTATAAAACAGCTCCTGACAAAAATAATAATTTTTTAGAAATTATTTGGCGGCCCACTTGCAATGCCTCCACGGCCCACCAGGGGGCCACGACCCACAGGTTGGGAATCACTGCTCTATATCTTAAGTCGTCACAACACTACGCAGTGTACATAGGTTTTCTGTCTCTTTATATACTTTATTTCCGTATAATTTCATATTTAAAAGTTCTAATTTTTTCGATATACTTAAATTTTTTTGTTTTATTCATGCTGTTGGAAGAGGGGAACATGTTCTCAATTTTTCTATGTCCTCATATAAGGTGGGCCATAAGTTTCCATACATAGGAAAATGTATGGTGTATATTTTTGATGTTTCAGATACCCTACAAGACATCAACTGTGCTAATGAAAGTTCATCAAAAGCAGAAAACACGTAAAAATATGTGTTTTTGAAACATATGTGTATAACATATGTTGTTTATTTTTCCTATGTATGGAAACTTATGCCCCACTCTGTATAAGAAACTGACAATAAAATCCTTTGACCCATGTATCTTGAACCTTCTGCCCAGCCCTACGATGACATCTAGTGGGTAAATTCTGTCATTGCAGCTCAGCAAACCAGATAATCTGGACAGGCTCATAAACAGTGATGGTCTCACAATGATGCATATCTCTCCGATGAGCTTTATATGATGTTTACAAAGTTGTCCTTGGGTTTAAAGCACTAAATGATCTCCTTTTAAATACCTGACACGTATAAATATGACGTCAACAGGAGATTATCTTGGTCACATTACAGTCAACAAATGGGATTAAATGGTCAGAGGTTAAGGGTTAGTGGTATTGGATCAGCTGAGCGGTGTGAGAGAGAATCACGCAGAGTTGACTGAGCGGTTATATACTGACCATTCTTTCACCAGAATAGACACATTTGCTATATATGGGTATCAAATCTCCAATATTGAACCAAATAAAGATATATATGGGTCAATGACAAAAAGAGGGTCTAAAATCGTATTTTTAAAAAGTTCTTTGAAAATGGATAAAAAACATATTTCTGAGTGAAGAATTATGTTTTCTAACAGATTTCAGTAGTTGACCAACATTTCAAAGTTTTTAGGTTCATTATTTTTTAGTATTTTTAATTTGAGCACCCAAAAATGTCAGGTGGCGCAACCAAATATATGAAGATATATTTATATGTTCCTGTTATTTTTTCTGTGTGAAATTATTGGCAAGTATCTCTCAAGTGTCTGTAGTGACTCATACATTTTCATTTTGTGTGTTTTATTTGTTTTATTTGTGAATAAGATAAATAATTTGATGTTAAAATAACATTTCACATTATTACATTGGTTGTACCACCTGACATGGAAATTGTTCCAGTCACCAATGAAGTGAAAAAACCTTTTTTATCAGTATTTCAGAGAAATCTACAAACTTTTCCACTTGGTCACAAATGTCA
>RPOG01003080.1:0-72929 GCA_008086565.1 Thalassoma bifasciatum | reverse complement strand
GAATGTAATCAGATAGCTTAACTGTTTTGAATAACGACCCACCTTACGCCTCTGAGACTGGTGCCTCTTCTCAAAATCCTTCTTATCCTCATCCTCATAGACCAGGATGAAGTCAATCCTCCTGACACCGTCGTTGAAGAACAAGGAGTCGGGTTTGTCGTTAAACTCTGCCTGAGGGGAAAAGAAAAGCTCATCAGGCAACTCCACGGCCTGATACTCGTACTCCTCTTCCTCCATCATATCGTACATGATGAAGAGAACAGGCCTGTGTGTGTGTGAGTGTGTGTGTGGCCAGTCTGTGCGCAGAAACTTCTAAATAATACCGACCTTGACCAGCCTATTTAGCATGTGATGCGGGCACATGTAGGAGAAGTGGGAAGAGTCAATAAACACTGAGACACCCGCCCTTCATGCTTGTCTCTCTTTCTCTCCACACAATCAAGCCTGTGACACCACTGGGATTTATTAAAGCTCTTGCAACTCAATGTAAGTACTGAAATAATTCCTTCGACTTTTCTTTTTGTAACTCACATCAAGGTTATTGTGTTTACTCACCAGTTGTGCTTTGGCAACTTCTGTTCCTTCTTTAATGCTGTGATATGTTGGTAAAAACTCCTCAGGGTACACTGTGAGACACAGATGAATAAGCACATTGAGAGTGATATAGAAATCAGAACAAACACAGAAACTGAAGCTGAATATATTTTTTGTGGGTTATGGTAGAAAAATAAAAGCACCATCATTTAGTTTTATCTTACTCTTTATTCTGCTCCCTTATCTTGCTGTGAGCCATTAGTTCAACTGTGGCATATCAACAATGACATATAGGGGTATTGTTTGAACATAGGCTTGGCAATAAGTTAATGAACTCATACTTTTGATGATGTCTTAGTATACACAAGCAAGGAACACACACTATTTATGACCTTATTAACGTTTTAACTGACAAACTACCAAAAGACTGTATTTAACATTGAATAATCGCATATGATTTCACAGAATGGGTTAAATATTGCTCAAAATGACAAGCTGAGGTCAGCCAAAGTCTGTTTGTTAGTAGTGTACTCAGTGGGGCCACCTGTTACCTGTTTAGTCACCTGAGGCAAGGAAAAAATGCAAATAGAAACGCAGGGCAAGGCTGAGAAAAACACTTACAGAAATTGATATTTCTACACAGTATGTTTTAGAGTTTAATTAAAAAGAGTGTTGAAATGTTATTTGAGGATAAAAGGTAAAGTCTAAAATTTAAAAAAAAAGAAGATACATTTCAATTTATGTTACATATGGCCACTGAAATCCTAACGTGTTGCCGTTAAAACTCATTCGCTAAATCAGCATTTTAAAGGTCTTCATTGTTATGTGGTGCTCTTCTGAACATTAATTTCAGTTTCACTGCTGTTTTACTGAACTTATATCACAGTAGCGCAACAAAGTCAAACTTTCCTCAAAGCATTATTTGTTTGAAGACAAAAAAACATTTTTGACTTTTCTGAAACTTGATAGCAGCATCGCTTTCCAAATGCTAAGTGACGCAGCAAAAACACGTTTCCTTAAAAAAAAAAAAGAACGAAAAAAGAAAAGCAGTTGACAGAGCTTTTACAATATTCCGACTATCTTTTCCAACAACGGTTGAATTCCGACATTTCTGTTAATCTTCATGCATGTTTTTGTAACCGCCATAGCTAGCGTAGCTACATGTTAGCAGAAATCTAAAAACTTTTTTAATGCGTGCCGCTTTTATGTTTGTAAATAAAAATGAACAAACTTAACGAAATTCCCAATATCTTTGCCACTATGTAGTAATTGCTACCATGTTAACAAACGAACTTAGACGAGGAACAATATTTTCCAGCTGAACATGAGCACATTAGCTGGTGTTAGCAGTTAGCTTACGTTGCCAGTTACAATCATGACTTTTAGTTGTTTTTTTTTTAAATAAATATATTGTATTATTGTTTTCAACTTTTAGCCAGCCATGGGTTTGCAAAACTTCAACATTTCAGTCATTTTCTTTTTAAAAAATATCTATTATGTGCTTACATATTGACAAAACTGACAAAGCTAAAGACACTTTCAGTATCCTTCAACGTCAGCTTGCTGCTAATTAGGAAGTGTTAGCATGATAACATCACATTGTAGATACAGAAAAATGAAGTACTTTCTCATCAAACATGGGCTGCTTAGCCTGTTGATGTTGTCGCTGTGCCAGGGCTCTTTTTCTCTCACAATACTCTCACCACCTTCAACTTGTGACTGGAACTTCTGTGGTGCTCCATGCATGAACGGCTTGTTACTCATCTCTCTAACAGGCTGGCTGAGAGTTTTAAGCCTTTAAACTCCAGCCACAAGTTTGTCCTAGTACACACCATGTTGTTTTCTCTCTGTGTCTTCCTTCTTTCTCTTATACCACAATAATAAAGAACTCCCAGGAAAAAGCAGAGAAATACATCACCACATTGACCTATGAAAAAACATAGGCCAACTGAGGTATTTCCATAGAACTGTATAAAACAGGGTATTTCCCCATCTGCAGGATTCCCACCACTATCATGTAATGTGGAAAATCTGTAGTCTTTCTTAAAGAGGAGAGCTCTGTGACAAAACTAACTCAAGACAGATGTTGTTTTCCAAACACTGCCCTTAGTAACACACTGGGAAACTTCAATGTGGGAACAGTCTTAAAATAATGAAATAAGGCTTTGTTCTTGTAGCGTCCTTAACCGGCCTAATGGTCTGCATCCTTACAGGCTGTAATGCTTTACACATTACACATGCCAATAACAAGTTCCAAGTAAACCGCTAATCCTTAATGACTGTTCCTTTAGGCTACACTTATTCTTATACTGGCTTATTCATAACTACATGTATTGTTAAAGTTTAATATCTAACTGGTCTTATTTGAGAAAGATGTACAAAAGATTTTAAGGCTAACTGTTGCCTCAACATCATGAAACCCCTTTGGTCTGTACAGAAACCAAAATGGGGACAAGGTATTAAGTCACTGAATTCTGCAGAAACACTATTACACAACCGTTTCAACCTTTAGTGAGTCAGTGCGTATGATTCTTTTGCAAAGCATGTTGAGTCTATGCCCACAAGCTGTCTGCAGTAAAAATCTGCCACAACCCACCCACCCGACTTCCTCTCCAGAGAGCGCCTTCCTTCACAACACAACACAACCCAAAACAAAATCTGACCAAACAAACGGTGAGATAACTCCTAACAGACAAAGATGTCATTAACTGCTTTTGGTCTTGAGCATGCGTTATGATAATTTCTGTTGCTTTGTTTGATTGCTCGGAACTTCTTGTGCTGTAGCTAAGATGGTGCATGAAAAAAACTTGTTTTGAAAAAGTTTGTTGGTAAAAAGCTCCACCCTAAAAAGTTAGATTGTTTTGCTCTTCTGTAAGAAAGGCAAAGTGTTTGGATTAATAATTCATTATAAAGGGTTATACACTCTGATAAAAGGCTGCACTTTGGGATGCCTTGTTGGGTTATAGTGTGAAATTTCAGTACAGTTAAGACCCATAAATAATGCATATATGGCAGTATTCACTCTATTAATGGCAGTGTTTAGGTTTTGCTGAATGATAAAGTGTCTATCAAGGAGCTGTAATTTAAAAATGCTACTTTTAAAGTTTTTGTGGACAAGCTCAGACATACATGGATGCATGTTTAAGCTGTTCAGTAACATACACTACAATAGGTTTTACTGCATTCTGTAGTTAACTCGAGGTTTCAGTTTGAAGCTTTAGGAATGTAAGAAATGCAAAACAATAATAGAGTGTGGAAAGATGGCATCCCCTGAAGTCTTCTATTGTTGGACACTCTTATGGAGGCAAGACAGACTTCTATGAATTCAATAGATTTTGAAGACTTTTGTAAACTGATGACTACTCATTGTTTGCATACATATGTGGTTACCAGGTAAAGTGATGTGAGCGTTTTCCTTCTTGAATAAGTGAGTGTCACACCCCCATTGGAGTCTTGTTTTGTATCAGATGCCATGTGCATGATCTAGTGATATGAAAATTCTTGCTTGATCTTTTTTTTTTTTTTTTAACAATTTTTCATTATTTACAGCCTTATTTGCATTATGTTTAGCCTTGAATCGCTGTGTCAGGTAAAGCAACAGCAGAAATTCCCTAAACCATAAACTTATGCGACAGTAAAAGATAGTTTAGCAATTTAAAGACAAAAAGACTCAATATTTAAGGACTGTATTTCATCATAGTACTTTATAAAGTTGTACAGTAAAAATAGTGCACCCATGAAAGCATCAGTCACAAAGTATAGATGAATCAATGAGTTTTTGATTTTTACAGATAATCTGATTGCACTTCAGGTGTAGCCTAGGGCTTTTAAGTTTTCCCAAAAGACTCATGTAAAGTCTAGACAGCAGAGCATGACCCAGTTCCTAACTTCAAACAATGGTGGGGACAGTTCTCCTTACCAACACCCTCCTCTATCATGCCCATTTCCATCTCTGCCTCCATCTCCTCAGTTTCTGTCATGGACTCCATCTCGTGTATGTCGTTGGTGCTCATAGTCCTTCTCGCACGGATAAAGTCACATAACCCAAAGTAGAAAATCTCAAATATCCTGCTGTTTACTGCAGAGCCCAGTCACGTCCTCTGAACATTATAGTTTTATTTCTCAACTCCATTCAGGCGCAGAAAGTCTTCTTCAAGTTGTGACTTGAGAGAAATCAAAAGGGTGGGGTTGAAGGAGGAGGCGGTGGCTGTAGATGTTGCTCCGCCACATTTGACAGATCATGAGACGGCCCCTCACTTTTTGGAAAGTTGGTTGCCTTTCTGAATACAAGTTGTATTCGACACTGATGAGAAAATTTGCACGAAAATGAATATAACTGGTCAACGTAGAAGGATTCCAGCATCCCTGGAGTGTTTTTTACATTTTTTTCATGTTTGAAAATTTTGGCATGAACGTCATTGCGTCATTTTATTGACGTAGCGTCTGGTTTTGTTTGTGAAATTGATGAAAAAAAGAGACCGTTACTCGTGGACATTTGCTATTGCACAGCGTTTTCTGCCCACTGTATGTTTACCTGTGGATTTGAAATTAATTTCAGACATGTCAACTAACTTTTCGATGTATAACAGCAGAAATAAAGAGAACATTCCAGAGCACCGAGAGCGGAAAGTTAGATGGTATCCTAAAAGCCTCACCCCAAGTCGAACATTCTGTTTCAACGATAAGAAAAGATTTCTTATGTATGTGAAAAGAGCTTTTTTTGGGTGAAAACAAGGTCTTGTGCGTTATTAATTCTCAGTATAGCGTTTTGACGGCAGTTGAAGACAGGGGAACCATGTAGTGTTCGCCTCATATTCTGAGGGTATGAAATCAGTGACGGACCACTTCGGAGCACACTTCCGCCAACAACAAACCTGCTAACTGAAAAAGCTTCAGCTGTATTGTTTATATTTCTCATCTAAAGTGTGTGAAAGTAGTGAGGTTAAGTTTTTGAGTGGATGATATGGATTGAAAAAATTGCGTCTAGTATTTAATAAATGTCACAACGAGAACTTTTCGATGAAAAACGTGAATAAGCAAACAAATGATTCCGATGAGTGTTAGCTGAAAGGCTAACGCTACTTGTAGAGACATGCTCCTCTAGTTTAGCAGACAGTCATGTTAGCCGCTCCTGAGGCCGACAGTGTACAGACTGTCATCTGATTTCTACTACAGGGCGCAAGCACAAGCTCTCACATCATTTTATCACCGGGGAGGCTGAAAAGAAACTGACAAGGTGAGTCCACACAACCTTTACTGACTAACAAGAGAAATGTTTTCATCTTCTAACGAGGCTGTGGGTGTGAGATATGACAGTTACCATTGATACATATTTAGTGTAGTAATAAAAGACGTATTGTTTAGTGTAAAAGCAACTGCTTATAGTAATTGCAGCAAATGGAAAGTTAAAGCCTTTGCAGCACGTGCTAAATTATATTTTAGAAAAGCATGTTTACAGTTCTCGTCACATTTTTTATGAATGGGATGAGTTTATTTCTTCAAATGTGTGCTTACTAGCATGATTTTTAGATATCTATTGGCTGCTTTTGTAAAATGATGTAGACTGTAAATGTGAGTGTTCCGAATTATTATGCAAGTTGGGGATAAGAGCTTAAAACGTATGGGAAAGAATACAAGGCATGGTTGTATAGACCTGTCACAATCATAATTTTTTTTCTGGATGATAAATTGTCCCAGAAATTATCGCGATAAACAATAATATTGCCGTTTTGGTACCATTTTCAACTAATATAATAATAATGGTGTAATGGTGTAATGGTGCAAGTACACCCTTTAAAAATGAATAATCTTTTATTTCTTAAGAATATTTAAAATTGGAATTATATTGTGAAAAAAACCCATTGTAAATATCCAAAATAAATAGTCACAACCAAAAACATAAATAAATTTGACCGTCAGTCTCTCAACAAAAAAAAACAAACAAAAAAAACTTACAGCAATACAGCAAAGTTAACTCATTATCCAGTGTCTTTGGTAAATAAACAAATATTGAGCCCGACAAACTTCTCAAGCCCATTTTTAATTACTGTGCAATTAACTGATTCATTGATTATTGTGACAGGCCTACGTTTTGAAAGTGTTGAATTGTGCACTTCAGCTTTATTTAAGTTCCATCTAAAACAACTCTTTTCTTTAAAATTCCTTACAAAATAAAACACTCAATGAAACATTTGAATGTGAAGTGTTTACTTAATTTTGTATATAACCTCCTTTCCTCTCCTTGAGGCTCTGAAATCTGGTAAAATGATTAAGTTTGTTTTCTTATGACTTCTCTTTTGAGCTGCACCGTAGATGGCTGTTTATAGCTGCTGTTTTGAGCGGTATTTCTTACCGTGACTGTAAGTCATCTATGTAATTCTGGACTAGAAGAGTCTTTTAAGACATTCTATGGAGCAAACACTGTCAAAGCCCTGACTTGGGAATAACATAACACATGTGACGGTGCATTATCACACAGGAACACTGCAGGTCTTCTTTGCTGTAGCAGATTGTCTTTTCCACCATGGAAAGAAATTTCTCCAAAGAATAACAAATTACCCTTAAGAACCAGCAATTCAAAATCAACGATGACATCCCAGAACACGACTCCAGCAGCACCACCTTGATGATGTTGAGTTGAAGCGGCATGGCCACTTCAAATCCATCTTGTCGCCCAACCATCTGATCCATCTGATAACTAGTGGATTGTTCAGTCCATTTCAGTTAGTTTCCCCTGTGTGTATTCTTCTGTGGAGGTCTTGTGTTTTCCTTTTGGACCTTTTCTGCTCATCTTGACAGCCCACATTCACCAGATGTGTGTACATTGTTGAGCCCTACAGCTTTAAATTATTGCCTTACTTGCAGCTAAGGGTCCATCAGAAACATCTCATCTAATTCTTCACAGTTCTCTATTTGAAAATGTTCAAGAAGCTTTTCCTTTCTGGGTTTTCTCCTGTCCTGACTATTTTGGACATATCTTTTTTATAGTTTGGTGGTGATGCTGCATTTCTTTTGCGATGTTTGTTAATTCCCCCTCGCTCAGACTCTTGATTGCTGGGATCTTTTCCTCTGTGGTCACAGGTTTTACCTAGAGTCAAAAAGTTGCATTGGACGATTTCTTACAACAGGGCTAACACTGGTGTATTTACAGAAATGTTAATAAAGATGCATTGTCTCTGCAAATAAATAAGTAAATAAATAAAACTAATGAGGCAGACATATAAATATGGTTTCTGATAAATGATGTTAGAGAGTTTGAAAAGCACGAGACCTTACTTAAATACATATACTAAAACACTATTTCTTTCTGAACAACAGACTTCCATATTTTCTAAAAAAAGATCACTTGCATAATAATTTGACACACAGTGTTATCACCAAAAGGTAAATTTGATAAAAGTGATTAATCTTTCTGTTCTTCTTACAGGTCAGCCACCCTTCAGATTGGCAAAATGAAGATGTTCTCGGTTGCTCACAAGACGGTCTTTGTAGTGGACCACTGTCCCTACATGGCAGAGTCCAGTCGTCAGCAGGTGGAGTGTGACGTGCTGACAAAGAGTCGAGCTCACGGGGTCATTCCCTTGGCTCCTGTGTCCAAGTCGCTCTGGACGTGTGCTGTGGAGTGCTCCATGGAGTACTGCCGAATTCTCTACGATATTTATCCAAGGGACAAACTGGTTTGTTCATTTTCTTGCTTCTTTTGGTGATCAAATGAGACGCAAAATAAAGCAAAATTATGGCACTTTCCTCCAGATATGGTTTTAACAGTGGTGGACACATTTTCATTCTTGTTTACTCAAAGCTCAAAGCTCATTTTTGTTGTGAAGCTACATGAAAGCATGTTTTAAAATACCACTACACAGTCTTGTTTGTCACCACATCCAGTCACATTGTCTGCCATCTCTTGTTTTTGCAGGTTAATTATATGGTGAGTGATTCAGAATTCCACATCTTGAACAGCTGGAGACGAGAGGACCAGAGCACACATGAGGTAAAATACTGCATTTAATTAGTGATTCACACAGTCAAAAGTATAAAAGTGAAACTAAAACAACTGTTAGTGTTTCAGTGTTTACCTTATGATGTGATGTTTTCCTCCTCTCCCCCTCTCTGACAGCTCATGTCAGCTCTTGCAGCTGTGGGACCACCTAACCCACGTGAGGACCCAGAGTGTTGCAGCATCCTGCACGGGCTGGTCTCTGCAGTGGAGGCTTTGTGTAAGATCACAGAGTTGCAGCACGAGAAGCGCACAGCTTTGATGGACACAGCGGAGAGAGTTGCAAATAGGGGACGAATTATCTGCCTCACTAACGCTAAAAGGTAAAAAAACTGACAACACAAAAGAAACATAGGGATTTAAAGAAGGGATGCACTGAAATGAAAATCCTTGGCCAAACTAGAAACCAAGACCAAAAAACTAAAAAAAAAAGAAAAAAAGAAATGATTTGGCCAAATATTATTCTCTTTCTAAAATTCAGAGCAGGGTTAGAGTGGGACCCATTTTCAGCCCTGGAGTTTTGAGCTTCAAACCAGCCCACAGTATATCATGACACAAGTTATGTGGTGCAGCATCATACTGTTTCTGAACTCATTTGTTGATATATTATAACCCCAAACAATTCACAAACTTGGATGGTGGTTGTTTCTCTGGTTTGCACTTCAGGGCCACTGTATGCCTCACCCATTTCATCCTTGGAATCTGGCATTTGTTTTTCATCCAGTCTTGATGAAAAAAATGATTAATTTGGCACGTGGCTATGTTGCTCTTTTTCTTTTTTTTTTTCAATTCTCACCCTTGTTCTTCTTACTGTCTATTTTCATGAGTTTGTACCTGTGCTCATGATCTCCAGACAACACTGCTGCTCGTGCACAGACGTGTTGTTGAGGTAACAGGCAGCTACGTTTGAGGAAAAACAAGAGCTGTCAGTGCAGCTTTTGTTTAACAAACTAAATGACCTCATGTTATTCATTTTATTTACATGACGAGATGTCATTTCTGTCTCTATGTAGTCGCGTATTCACGTTTCTCCTCTGCTCTTTCTGATCGGATGCACAAAGACACACACTCATAGGCGAGCACACTCGGTATAGTGGACAGAGATTTGGAACAATCACCACAAATAAAACAGGAAATGACTGTTTCAAGTGCCCCCAGAACACATCGCCAACAATGCCCACCGTCTCGTCTCTGGTTTTCTTGCGTCATCACAACAATATGTATCGGCAACATTGTTTTTAATGTTAAAAGTCTTTCAAAAATCAAAAAAATTTGGCTGAAAATTTGATTCCATCTGTCGTCAAATGATCTGCAAAACATCAAATTCTTCTCTGAGTGAAAGAAATCTCTGAAGGAGGTTTAGGCAAGATTTCAAAGTAGATATAATCATTCTTACATTTACTTTGAACTGTGTCTTGGCAACTGTGTCATCACAATGTTGTGCTTACCTTTTCTCACGTTATTGATGTATTTTACAATATTGCAATCTGTGCCAATGACATGCTCATTTCTGTGACACAGTGATACTCATGTGCGAATGTTGGAGGACTGCATCCAAGAAACGATATTAGAACAAAACAAGCTTGCAGCGGGCTCAGACAGGTGAGACACTGTCAGAAGAATTAAGTCTTAAACTTGTTAACAGTTTTCTAAAAATGCTGAAAGTAATTAATTGGGTCGAAGATTTGCATTTATTCTCAGCAGTGCTTCACTTTCAACATCTGCCTCACCTTTACCGTACTGATGTTGTACTCCAGGTTGATGGCGATCCAGCAATGCGACCTTGTGCTCGTTCACATTTACCCACAGGGGGAGGACACACTAGTCTCAGACCGACCCAAGAAAGAGGTGAGCACTGAAAAAGAAGAATCAAGTTTCACAGTTCTCATTTTATTGGTTAAAGTAAAATCACTTTGGTTACGTCTTACTTCATCTTGAATCTGTTTCTCTCAGATCTCATCTCTGCTCACCAGCGAGGTCCACAGTGTGCGAGCAGGCCGACATTTAGCCACTAAACTCAACATCCTGGTCCAGCAGCACTTTGACTTGGCCTCCACCACCATAACAAACATCCCCATGAAGGTACGGAGGCTTTACCCTTCATCTGGACTTACACTCATCTATACAAAAATCACTTTTTGTTTTGCTGGCACATGAATGTTTCCATGCTAGAATGCACTTTATCTTTTACTCATGGTGGAGTTTTAGTTCCATATCCTCTCACAGCCCTTACCTTTTTTTGTGCTTGCTAAATCTTCATGTACAAGCACTTCTCAGCTTTACTTTCTTTACATTCAAACTTTTCTGTTTCTCTCATCTGCATGCTGATATGACTGTGACTCTGCTGCTGGTTTCATGCTGTATTTTCTGTTTTGCTAGCCCACATTAAATGTTTGCGAACAGGTTAGTACTCTTATCACACACACATCAAAGTGAGGAAGGGTCAGGGCTGACATCACACAGTGTGCAGTATATTTGTTTTGAGAGCTTCTGTTGCAACAGGCTTACAGTGTCATTCATCCATTCATCCATCCATTCATTCATTTCAATGTGACAGTTAGTCCACAGATTAGCTACTGAGGCTCAAGTCAAGAACAGGCGACTCTGGTCTCACATGGGCTTCTGGAATTCACTTCCCAATTTGTACTCTTCTTTCATACTTTTCTTTATTGTTCTAAGTGTTTAAAGAAACTCTGACTAAACTCAAATAGGGATTTTTAATACCTAAACATTTGGGACCAGTGTTGCCTCTTCTGGTTGATTAAAATGTTGTCATTGTCTGTCAGGTGTTAAAAGTTGTCCAATCTTTCCCTGGTCTCTGTTTTTTCCCATTAAATCCCGTTCATTCCCTGTATTAGAGTCTTGGTCTGGCCCCTCGTGCTGTCTGGATTTAGATTTTGTCCCTTACATGTTAGAAGATCCTGTAGCTGTCCCAAAACTGCCTTTTCTATGACGGACGTGTGTCCTTTAGATTTGTGTCAACTAGGCCACAATCCTGGTTTTAGCTCCAGATGAATATATCTGTTTAATACACTGCCTGGCCAAAAAAAAGAGCACCATCTAGATTTAATCAAGCAAATAGGCACAAGCCTCTTATTGGATGATTACTGCATAGGTGATTATCTTTCATCTGGAAACAAGTTATTCAACCTCAGCAGATGTAATGAGTAACTTCTCATTTCTTCAACAACTATGGAGAAAGACACATCCTGTGGTGGTGAAAAAGATGTTAGTCTGTTTAAGAAGAGTCAAATCATTGGCATCAAGCAGAGAAAACATCTAAGGAGACCGATGCAGAAACTACTAAAATTGGGTTAAGAATTATCGAACTCCTTATAATTGAGAAATGTATGATTACTTCAACGTTTGACCAAAACAAATTGGAGGAAAACAACAGGAGAACTCAGGAGTATGTTTAATAGTGAAAGTAAGAACATTTACACACGTACAATACAAAGAGAACTCAAAGAATTGGGATTGAACAGCTGTATAGCTTTAAGAAAACCACCAATCAATAAAGCTAACTAGAAAAAAAGGCTTCAGTTTGTTAGGGAGCATAAAGATTGAATTCTGGAGGAATGGAAGAAGGTCATGTGGTCTGATGAGTCCAGATTTACTCTGTTCCAGAGTGATGGGCGCATCAGGGTAAGAAGAGAGGCAGGTGAAGTGATGCACCCATCATGCCTAGTGCCTACTGTACAAGCCTGGGAGGCCGTGCTATGATCTGGGGTTGCGAATCTAAGCTTCATGAAACAATGCCACGTTGAATGTGTGATGTAATCAAATAGAAAGGCAGTCCATTTGAGTATGGGGACTTTTTTTTCCCAGGCAGTGTATATTAGTATTAAGATGTCCTTGATTTGTCATGTAAAGAAGCTAAGTTTTGTGTGAATTTAGAGAAAGCTTCAATTTGAAAAGAAGAGCCATACTTGAGTCACTCAGAAAACGTATCCATTTTTATTTTCCTTTGTCATTTTCATTTACCTTCTGGAACATGAAATCAGCAGTCTTGACGTGTGTTTGTGTCAGCCTGTGTCTAAGTTTGAGTATTTTAAAATCCAATCTCATATTAACCTGTATTTATTCATGTTGTTGGATGGACAGGAAGAGCAGCACGCCAACACCTCAGCCAACTATGATGTTGAGCTTCTGCATCACAGAGACGCTCACCTGGAGTTCTTTAAAAGCGGTGAGTTCACTGTGAGATGCTTTGGTCTTGTCTGTGAAAGAATCTAGATTTCTGAAACAGATGTCATTTTTAAATCATGAGCAATGAAAAACAATTTTTGTGCTCTTTGTTTTGTGCAGGAGACTTGCACATGGCTGGCACCAGCACTCGAGAAAATGGTTTAAAAGAGACAATAACGCTGAAATGGTGCACCCCAAGGACCAACAGCATAGGTGGGTTTTTCTTTACAAACTCATTCATTCAATTTTAGGAACCCCTGGTTCAACATTTTTTATCAGTGGGGAAAAGATTTATAAATTATCTCCTTAAGTATTCTCATCAATAGTTTAAAAGGGACTGTGAAGACTTTCTAAGTGATCTTGGAAAAGTCTCATCTCTGGATATGTGCCTGATCATCATCTAAAACTTAGAATGAGATTACCAGCACTAAAATATAGTTTCTAAATGCGAACTCCTAGCTTGCCGATTGGGTCTGACTGGACTGGATTGGATTCATTTACGGCATGCTGAAGCCTATATGACAATGACACACTAGCTGACAAAGTTTAGCAGTGAGAAGAGAAATCTTCATTTTTTTCTGCTGAAAACACTTTAATTGATTTATTCAGTAACAATGATGGAAACAGGATCTTGACTGCCTGACAGAAAAAGGAAAGAAAAACAGAGAAAGCTCAACAGGGGAGTGATAGAGCATGGCCTAAAGGCTAAAACAGGGGCTTAAGTCTTAAACACTGGTACATGCAGCAGTTATTCTGCAGTGATCCATTCAAATCTGAGAGTCTGTCATTGAGGTTACGTTTGCTCTGCTTGGTGAGGTTGGAGCTGGTAGATTAGCACTGGTAGGACACAACCAGGATTCACTAAGGCTACGTTAAATGTTACAGACATGTCTCAGAGCACTGGGCTGTGAGTAGTGCTGAATGTTTCCATCTACTAAACTACACTGCAAACTCACAAAGTTTGCTTGTTGTCATGTTTAAAACAACAGTGCTATATAACTGTTGATAAATACATTACCTTTTTGCTAGTAAAGTTGTCTTGAACAAAGAAACATAGACTTAAAAAGAGCATCAAATCTCCATTCATCTTTCAAAACAAATACTGTTTGGAGTCAAGTCATTACAACAGTCTATGTGAGTATCTGCAAAATCTGCAACATTTTTCTCATTTGTTGATAACCTTTGTATTGGCATTCATAACATGACAGAAAATGGCCCATGGTGCTTAAATGTAACAGCTTGTTGTATTTCATCAAAACCAAAACATTCAGTTGCTCCTGATTTGAGAAAAAGCAGAAACTTTGAGTTTAAACTCCTCCATATTTTTTGCATAGCGATGAATATGACTACAACCTGAGTTATCTGTGAAGTTGTATCAATTTATACTTGATTTCCTCCACAGAGCTTCACTACTGCACAGGAGCCTATCGTATCTCCCCCACAGACGTAAACAGTCGTCCTTCATCGTGTCTCACAAACTTTCTCCTCAACGGTAAACTCCATGAATTCCCTTTCTCTGCACGTTTCCTTTTCCTGCCTTCATCTGCACACATAACTTTTGTTGTCGTTGGACCACAGGTCGATCTGTGCTCCTGGAACAGCCCAGGAAGTCAGGGTCAAAGGTCATCAGTCACATGCTCAGCAGCCATGGGGGTGAGATCTTTCTGCACGTGCTCAATAGCAACCGATCCACCCTCGAGGACCCGCCTTCTATCAGCGAGGGCTGTGGTGGACGAGTCACAGACTACCGCATCACTGTAGGTTCATTTAGAAACAGTGTGGTGAAGATGGATGTAAACATGTAAACAATCAGCAAGAAGTGACCTATCATTTCTGTTTTAGGACTTTGGTGAATTCATGAGAGAGAACAGGCTCACACCAGTCTCAGAGTCAGCCTATGATCCTTCTGGGAAGTTTCCAGCTGAGAGGGCGAAAGCTCAGCTGGAGCGTCACACTCGATACTGGCCCATGATCATCTCTCAGACCACAATTTTCAACATGCAGGCGGTGAGCAGCTGCAGACATATTCAAATCTTTCCTGACTGATTTCACTCTGCTTGAACCATTATTCATCCTTTTGTGTCTTCCTGTTTCCCTCACTAGGTGGTTCCTTTAGCCAACCTGATAGTGAAGGAGACTTTGACTGAGGAGGATGTTCTGACCTGCCAGAAGACGGTTTATAATTTAGTGGACATGGAGAGGAAAAACGATCCTCTTCCTATTTCCACAGTGGGATCCAGGGGCAAAGGACCCAAAAGGTACACAGAGTCTAAACAAAAACACAAACATGTCTCCTCTCCATCTCCAGAGTTTATGTAGTTTCTGAAGTTTCTGCCTTGTTTTTTTATCTCCAGAGATGAACAGTATCGCATCATGTGGAACGAGCTGGAAACATTAGTCAAAACTCACGCTGGAGCTACAGACAGACACCAAAGAGTGCTGGACTGCATCATCGCCTGCCGCAGCAAACCTCCAGAGGAGGAGGAGAGGAAGAAGAGAGGCAGGAAAAGGGAGGAGAGGGAGGACAGGACAGAGAAGAACGGCAGCAGGGACACAGATGACAAGAGCTGGCAGGAGTCTGAGAGGTCAGGAGTCTGCACTAAAGGAACTTTTTTGTTGTTTTATAAGCTTTAAAGTCTTCAAAGCTGAAGTTTTGTTTGTTTTTGTTCTGAAGACTGAAGGGTTTGCTGGATAAGGAGGAACAGGAGGCTGAGGTTATCAAAGACTCTCCAGATTCTCCAGAACCACTGGTAAAGAAGCCGCGTCTGTCCACAGAGGACGCTCAGCCTCCAGAGAGAGCAAAAGGTCAGAAACATCACTTTATTTAGCCTTCGAAGAGAGTTCCAGAGAGTTCTGGGTTCTAGAGCCTTGTTGGATTCACACTGTCATATTTCAGCCAATACTGTAGCAAAAGACACTTAAGATTTCTACATTATGAGCTAAAACCAAGCGGCAACCTTCAGTCTGAAAAAATGAGACAATGCTGAAGTGCTTAAAGCTGCTGTTCTTCCAGTGACCACTTGAGGCTGCTACAACTGACTGGTGACTGGTGCTCAATGGCTGTGAGTTTGGGCACTCGTCACCCGTCCCCATTCCAATATGGCCGCACTGCCGTTTTGCTTCAAACCAAGGCTGCAGAAACAGACAAGTGACGTCACGCAGATTACGTCCATGTTTTATACAGACTATGGCAAAAACTAGTGGTGGGACTCAATTAAAAATATCAAATTTATTAATTAATTAACAGAGACTTTGTAATTCATTAATCCATCTAACCACATTTTAATTGCATCACAGTATTAAGCACGGAAAGCAGCATTTTTCAGTTCATATGGATTTTGGTGGATGATGGAATCAATGAATAGTCATATATATATAAGCTCAAACAACGAAGCCACGTTTGTTTTCAATGAAATATGATTTTAAATGTAAGGTGCTTTTTAACCCTTTACAGCCAAATGTAAGATCTCTATCTCATCAACATGATAAATATTTTCTTTAAAAACCTGTTAAACATATTTTTAAAAACATATTCCACCCTATTGAGGATTTTCATATCACTACAGTCAGCTGAAGTTGTATTTGGCCCTTTTCAAAATATCTGCTCTCATGAAATCAGCCACTCACATATTTTCAGGAAAATCATTGTTTGATTTTCAAGAAGTTGCAGTAAGAATAACATCGAAATAGTTACTTTTTCTTTTTAAATTAGTGTTGTCTGCATGAAATACATGCATAGTTACTAAAAAACTTTAATAGATAAAAAAGTATGCAAAACTGCCCAGTGTGTCAAATGTGATACAAGAAATAACATGAATGAAATGATAACAGTTCCAAAAATTTGGAATTTTCAGACTATTTGTGACATAAATACATTTCCAGCAGGCAATGTTTGCAAGGCTCAATTATCAGATTCGAGGTCTTGAAGACTTTTTGTAATTTTTGTGTCACCCTCATGGCAACACTCAAAGTAGATCAGGAGGAGGGGCGGAGTGCGCATGAGCTGTGTGAGTGAGAGGAGCACACATCAAGTTGTGAAACTGAAACTTAAGTATTGATCTTATCAGGCATGTATTAATAAATAATAACAACAAGTCAAGTCAACAAGTCAACAACACTCTGAAACACACTTTAACTCAATTTTTTAACCTCTTTTTTCCATCAACTGGGCCAAGAAACGCTGTCTCATCCACATTGTTGTTGCCAGTCTGGTGTTGTTTTGGCGCTTTACACATTGGAAGGTGGCAACTTGTGCATTGCTTTAGCTGGCAGGCTGGGAACTCTCGCAGTGAGAAGTGTTCTGTGCTGTCTGGAGCTCAACTACTAATTGCAAAAATGTGTTTCTTTATTTATTTTTAGCCATTTTTTTGTGTAATTAATCAAAATGAACGCATCAAAATCCCAGCCTTATTTCAAACACAAAAGACAAAAAGAAACCGATTCATTCATAGGAGGACATTTATGAAGAAGTCATCAGTGTGGATCAAAATATGAACAATCAGAGGGGTGAAGAGCAGATACAAAGTGGATCTGTCTTTTTCATATTCCATTTCTTACAGCATTAACAGTAAAATCCAGTCTTTCTCTTCTGTTTTCACAGCCTGATATGAAGCACCATCACATACTGTCACAACATTAGCACTCTGCTTCATAATCAAACTGAATGAAAAGATCTCAGTGCAGTCTGTAACAGCTCACCTTTACCTTTTTCCTCTCTGCAGGTCCAGTGTCTCTCCTCTCTCTCTGGACCAATCGCATCACGATGGCTAATTCTAGGAAGCACCAAGAGTTTGCAGGAAGAGTGAGCTCAGTCAACAACAAGTTTGAGTTGTACCAGCAGCTCAAAGAGGAGAACGGGTGTGTTACTCTGAAATATACCAAACCTCAACGAGTGTAACTTTTTACAGTCCAAACAGTTTTTGCTTAATCCTGATTCTCCTCTTTTTCAGGATGGAAGTTCATGAAAACGGGAAAGCCTCCAGATGATGTTGGAGCAGAATAATAGTTCACCGCTGCCAAGGATGAGATTGTGGACCACGGTTTTGTTTTTCTAGACTTGGGCATCCCCATTATATCTTCAGAAGGAGAACTTCAAATAGAAAGAAAACTAACAAGGAATTTCTATTTCTTTTTTTTTTACCCATGAATTTGTAGATACGCTGTTCACATGTTGTGTAACACATTAACAACTGTCAATAAAGAGTTTTGCTGTTGACTGTTACTTTAACTGTTTGTGTTGATCTTGTCATAAACACAAATCAAATGGGTCCAAAAAAGTGAAGCCAACTAAAAACTTTGCATTTTAATGAAAATGCATTTAATATAGTTCAATGTGACTGGTCTTAGGAAATGAACCAGATCAGAGAAGTAACTCCACCCAGTCCAAGTTCATAAATGGATGAATTAAAGTTCGACGGTTACAACCTCAGTTCCAATGAAGTTGGGACATTGTATAAAATGTAAACAAACAAAAAAAAATACAATGACTTGCAATTCCTGGTTCATTCATACTCAATTGAATACACAACAAAGACAAGATATTTATTGATCCAATTGATGAACTTTATCGTACTTTTACAATATTCACTCATTTAGAATTTGATGTCCATGACACGTTCCTAAAAAGCTGGGACAGGTTCATTTTTCCTACTGTGTTCTATCACCTTTCCTTTAACAACACTCACTAAGTGTTTGTGAACTGAGGACACTAATTGTTGAAGCTTTGGAGCTGGAATTCTTTCACATTCTTGTTGATGGACAACTTCAGTTCTACAGTCCCAGAGTCTCCATTGTTGTATTTTGTTCTTCATAATGTGCCAAACATTTTCAGTGGCAGACAAGTCTGGACTGCTGGCAGGCCAGTTTAGTAGATGCACTCTTTTACTACGGAGCCACGCTGTTGTAACAGGTGCAGAATGTGTCTTGGTTTCATTGTCTTGCTGAAATAATCAAGGATGTTGCTTGGATGGCAGCATGTGTTGATTCAAAACCTGTAGGAACCTTTGAGCAGTGATGCTACCTTCACAGATGTGACAGTTACCCATGATGCTGTGGGCTCTAATACCACCCCACTACCATCACAGGTTTGAAATGTGGACTCATCAGACCACAGCAGACTTTTCCACTTTGCTGCAGTCCATCTCAGACGAGCTCGGGCTCAGAGAAACTGGTGGCGACGGCAATTATGGCGGCGTTTCTGTCTGTTGTTGATATCTGACTTTGTCTTTGCATGGTAGAGTTTGAACTGTCACTGGTAGATGTAGTGATGAACTGTGTTAACTGACAATGGTTTTCTGAAGTGTTCCTGAGCCCACGTGCTAATAACTTTTACACACTGATGTGGGTTTTTAATGCAGTGCTGCTTGAGGGGTCAAAGGTCACAGCCATTCAATGTTGGTTTTGGGCCTTGTTGTGGAATTTTCTGGAAGCTTGACCACTTGACGAAGAAAACTCAGGAGACTCAGATGACTTAAGTTGAAAAGGTTTATGTAGCTCGATCGAGGAGAAGAGACAGACAGTACACTTGGATGTGCAGTGTAGTGCAGAGTCAATTCTGCCAGACCTCTCTGTGTATTCAGTATTTATCATTTCTGATGTTTGTTATGTCTATTAAGGAGACCAATGAGTTCAGCTTAGGATGTCCCTCTCATCCTGATACAAGAGATACAGTCCTCACTATGGAAGAATACAGGAATGTGTGTATCTAAGGCCAAATCAGGGCCAAATACAGGCTGTGACTATGTTTGAGACATACAGAGGAAATTAAGGTAATAATTGTGTAGAACAATAAGGAATTAGGAAAATTGCATGACAGGCCTTGAGATTTCTCCAGATTCTCTGAATCTTTTAATGATACTATGGACTGTAACAATATGCAATTTGTTCAGACCCCCCTTCCAAAAATATGAAGTCTATGTGGAAGTTCTGAATCATGTCAAGTGTCAGTTTGAGGCCGGCTGCTGAGGCAAAGGAACCAAATTACAGTCATTTGGCTTCTCAGATTCTGTCTGAGGAAATTGATTTGAAAACATGAGAAGACTCTGGTTGAGGAGTAGAAACGTCGCATGGCAAGAAGTGGAGACTGAGAAATGCTGCAGGAGCAGAAGCAAAGGTTACTTTTGTCAATAACATAATAGTTAAATTCCATTTCCCATTCCATTTTATCTTGTTCTTTATTGAGTCGTGACTTTCAATCAATAAGATTAGAACAGTGTTGCTTGTAGGGTTGCTGCCATGGACAGTATAAAACATGAACTTAGTCTCTGCTGTGGCATCTGTCTCCAATTAATCTGTATCACTCACATTTCTTTTTTGCATTTTGAAACTTCACTTTGAACCTTTTTTAGATAAAACGGTGAAAAATGTACATTTGTGCAATTTCTTAACTACTTTGAAGATTTTGATTGGGGGTGTATATCAAACAGGTCATTAGTGTTGACAGAGGAAGAGCTGTACAAACAGGGTGTGGCACACTCGTCCTGACTATGATTAATAAGAGCCACTTCACCTAAACTGTAAGAAAGGAAAGGAGTGAAAAGAGGCTTCAAGGTAAGAAAGCCAGCATAGATGGAAACTTTGAATGTTAAACTTAAAGAAAGGAGCTCAAAAACAGATCTGAAGATGAACCATGTGAGAGTTCACTGGGTCCAAGCTTGTTTGTTGACAACAATACACGTCATTTGTGTGTGAATGTGCTGTAGCTGTCAGTCTGTGTGACTGTACTGACTGGAGGAAGAAGCAGAGGGCAGTGTTGTTCTGCAGTTTCTGATGATGTTAATGATGTGGTTAAAGCCTCGTAAAATAGACTCAAAAATGTGCTCGGAATCTGCTGAGTGGGACGCTCTTTTGTGATTGGCCCACGGCTGTCTGTAGTAAATGATTCACCAATTAAGAAGGAATCCTGTTTACAGATGAAATCGCCTCTTGAGGCAGATGTTTCTGTTTAGGGTGATATATACGGGGAAGTACGAGGAAGCTGCTGCCTTCTGAAGAAGACCTCAGTGAAATACCTGTTTGTGCAGTCAGGCTGTATTTGGATATAGATAGTTACATACAGATTTCTTGTTGATATGAAAAATAAGGACATGAATAACATCTTGGGAATAGCAACTATAAGAGTCCAGAACTGCAACCTTTATAATCAAAGGAGTCATTTTTATCTCATCTCACCTTGATTGAAGTCACTCCAGAGCCACAAATTCTACTTTACTTTCACAAAATTCTCTGTGAATAACAATCTAAACAAGATGTGTTTCAAATTTAAGAAATTTTTGAACTACAAAAAGGATAGTTGAATTTAATATGTATCCATAATGTTGCTTATCTCATCATTTTTTATTGTTTGCTAATTTCTTGCCACACATCGAGGATGTATCCTAAGCCAGCACATTGGTAGTTCAACGACGTTTTGTTTGTAAACTAAGTCTTTAATTTAATATCTTGAGTATGAAAAGGGTGAAAATGAGTCGCTTTCATGGTCGTGTACTACAATTTGTCAATTCACAGTTTACATTATTGAATTCTATAACTTTTTTTCTCTCATTAAAAGTGGTTTAAATATATCATACATGTAGTTAAAAGAGTATGTTTACATTTTCTTAAAAAGGCGTACAAATGATCTAAAGAAGTTCTGTTTTTGTTGTAGTCTAAGGATGAATTAAAATAAGGATATATTGATGAATTCCGCATTTATGCTTTAAAAATGTGCATGCGCAGTTTAAGCACATATTAGTGTGTACGCACTGTTAGTGAATCAGACCCATAGACTGTATATGGAATGGACAGTGTGGCTCCACCTTTTACAGTTGAACGGTTTTGAACCCCCTAACTGGAGCTGCCAGAGCCTGTGCCGTAGAGAATTTGGGTGGAACTGGGTAACAAGAAAGGCAAAAAACATATTCAATCATTGTAAAACTAAAGTTGTTAACTGTTTTTTAACGTCTACTAACTCATGAAACACCAACTCCTCAGAAAAAAAGAGGACTTGAACACAATGTAACCAAATAACATCTTCATATGACCACAGTTTAAGGATGTGAGGAACATTTCTACAAAGTGTAATCATTTTTAAAGCTTACCCACCTCTCATCTGGAATGCATTAGGAGACAGAGATTTTGACCTATACTGCAGCCAGCCACCAGGGGGAGCAGTTTTTGTGGAGAACTCAGTTAGAGCTGACTGTCATGGCGTCTATTGATTATACAGTTTATGATCAGGCTCAATGTTTTTAATCATCAATACCCTGTGTAAATGAAACAAAATTCTTTATATCAATGACAATTTTTTAAAGCCATAAGGAGCCACTGCATGAGGCTTGCTTACCTTGAAGGAGCTAAAATATAGTTTTGAGTAGTGTTATGTCATTCTGTTGATGACGTCATTGTTTCAGCACATTACATGGGTACGGTTATTCCTTTTTAGTTCACTTATTGTGTATGGCGGCAGGAGTTTAAACAAAAAAGGCCTAGGAGCTCAGTTTTTTGTTGGTTGTTGTCACTCGTCATTATTTATGATTATTTTGCCTTTTTTGCCTTATTATAGAGATTAATTCAGCTTCACTTTTTCCTGTTTTGTTGAACCTGTGGACTCTTTTGGATTTGGATTTCTGAATTTCTCTTGCAATAAACACCCTTGAACTGATGATGGACCCACTAGAAAGATTTTGACACATCACAAGTTTGAGCCTCAGTGGTTTAAATTATTGATGAACAGCCGCAACATCCCTGGTCCAGAAGGTGTTCTGTCATACCACTCACTCCTGAAGTGCAGCTATCGGCAAAATGTTTCCTACACTGAGTCAAAAATGGATGAAGATTCTGTATCTGATTAGTTAAGGATGTAGTATGTGACTCCTGAACAGTAGAGGGAGCAGTTGGATCAAAATGTTCCAAAAAGAGGAACCCAGTGTTCTCAAGTGTTAACTTCTCACTTGGGCTCGGTGCAACTTCAGTCAGGACTCCTGTTGGTGCTTCTGTTTCCATGAATCTATGAGAAAAGGTACTTTCTCCGTCCTGGGGGTGCACAAATAGACGTGTTCGGAGTTTAGTTTGACTTGATGACATCAGCTGCACACTTTCATGAGCTTTCTTTATACTTGTTGTTTGATTTTGGATGATGTGATCAAAGTGATGAAGTGGGTTTGAGTCAGAGGAAAAGTTCATTTGAAGACTTGGTTGAAGGGGCATCATTAAATCATCCAGCCTGGGTGTCTGTAAAGTCCCAGGTTGTGCATTAAACAGTCAGACTCTGCAGGTAGTGCTGGTGTAAACATGGTCAGTGAGGGCTCCAACAATGAGGCCGGGGTTAAACTCCTGTGTTGAGTGAGCCCACGGGGCCTCAGCTGACCGCTCCATGTGGTTGATGACACATCCTGAGTTGTAACACTTGGCTGAGACATCACATCCTGCTTGAAAAGCGAGCACAGATGTTGGATTGTGACACAGTGAGAGTGAGTTTTTGATAAGTAGCTGCTGGTTAAACCTGAGGTTGGTGACACATCTGGAAACGGCTGAGTGGAAGGTATTTTGTCTGATGGTGGCAGTGAGTGTTTTGTGTTGAATGTGGACTTTAATTCCAGAGTTGCTGTATCATTGTCTGTGAGGGGTTGATAGGAAGCAGATGGAGGATTGGAGAGTGTTGATTTGGTTGATTTTAGCTGTGTGAAAGTCTTTAATGCTCCCTTTGTTTGAGATAATAAGACATGAAAAGAGAAAACAACAGTTCAGCACATAAGATATATATTTGCGGCATGAATGGTTTAAATTATATGATTTATTATACATTATCATGGCTTTGTCTTCTCTGTTTTCAAGTTATAAATTAGTTTGACCACTTGGCTGATCCTTACATTGCTTTGGTTTTACAGCATGCAGCTTTTCACATTTTTGCAGAGCCTCACTGAGTTATAATCATGCTTTTTTATCCGAAAAGTGAGAATATCATCATGAAAATTACTAACATCTTTAACTTTAAAGTGTTTTTTCCAGCTCAAATGAACGCAGCTGCAGAAGCATTCAGGCTAAATGTGAACTGTAAAGACAGTTATAGATGAGAGGTAGAAGATTATTTCAACAATGCTGTATCTTTGTCCCGCCTGTCATTCATGTACTGTGGACTTTGTCATGTTAATGTGCTCAACTACTCAACTGCTCATGCTACCAGCTTAAAAGACCCTGTGAGGACTTGAAATAATCTCACTTTTATCTGCCTCTACATATATGTGATTTTGCATTTGTTTTTCTTAAGTTAGGCTAACCATACGTCCTCGTTTGCCCAGATTAGTTATATCTGGAAGGAAATTTCTTGCAACAAGTACTGGATACTGAAACGCTGAGCCCCAGCCCTCAACCAAACTCCTTATGACATAATCAGCTGTGTGTTTTTACAGGTTTCTATGGTGACAGACTGACTCCATTCATTTCAATGGGCCACATTTTTTTGAAAATTATATATTCTAAAAAGTACTCGGGGTAGGTCTGAGAAAACATAGCACACTCCTCCTAGAATAACTGGTTGTCTTTTTAAGCCACGAACGGTGAATCCAGTGAAATTTAAAGGCTGTAAAAAGTGCAGATAAACTGATGTGATAATCGTAAAGTAGAAGAATATTGTATTGAATTGTCTCTGCATTTGAACATGATAAAGTGCTGCAGTGGCTCACTGTCATTATTCTGATGTAACAACCTGTTCAGATACTGAGCATGCACGCCGCGTGTCATGGTGCTTAAGACCCAGGCAATAATTTCTTTCAGATCCAAACAGAAAACATGTTCTGACTGCTTAGACTGCTCTTTCAGACAGAAAACGCTGAAGCATCTCACTAAGAGGAGAAACAGATCAGTCCAACCAAGCTGAGGCATCTGATTTTTTCTCAATGCCAACCTACACTGAGAACGTTTATACTGTTTGTTTGAGTTTGGTTCTGGTTCTGTTTGTTTGAGTTTGGTGTTTGGTCTAATCCATGGATATGTTTGCAATTTTTGGTTAGTTTGTGCAGTAAAAGTTGGATTAAAATACTGAATAAAAGTAAGATAGATTCTGTGACAGAATAAATGCCCAAAATTAGGGAACTATAAGGCTTCTCATAAATACACTGAACGTGAGGGATTTTTAACACAATAACATTGATTTTCTGCAGAGTCAAGGTAAAATATATATAGCTGCAAAAGATCCTGGATATATGGCCGTTCGAGAGTCAAAAGAGTTGTTTCTTCTTCGGGAGCCGAGCCAAAAGAGCCGGCTCCCTGAGAAGACATGAACTTCCCATCACTAGCTCTTACAGCAAGGTGTTATTGCATTTTTTTTTTTTTGCTGGATAATGGATCAAAACACACACCCAAAAATAATGGACCCAGTGTTCAGAGGTTGTAAGACCTTTAGCACTATTTCCATGTTGTCATTTTTCATATGTTCAAGTGCTGAAATAAGATGATATTGATCATTTTGGGTTTAAAAAATTTGTATTTTGTCATCTTGTGGATTAACTCCTTTTGTCTATTCAGCACACAGCTGTAATAGTCATTCTCTCTCTCTCTTTAATACTGCTCCTTGTGTTTCCATCACTACATGAGCCTGTGTCTCTCCTTTCATTTTGCTGTGGGCTTCCTTTCAAAAAAGGTCAAGTCATTACAACATATGACTTGAATGACTAAACAGCCAGAACAATCCCAGATAGTCATCCAGGAGTCAACAGCAGCAGACTTACCCCGTGAGCTCACTGAGAGCTGCCTCTCTGAGTCACTGCAGTCGACCGTGTACAGTCCAGGCCAGAGGGGGGTTTCCTCAGGGTGGGGTCGAAGGGTCGCACGATTGGGGAGTAAAGGGACAGTGTTAGAGGCCGGGGCCAGCTGCAGTTAGGGGTGAACGCTGTGCATTGGGGGTGAGGGTGACAAGGAGAGAGAGGAGTCAGCTGCAGAGGCAGACCTGATCCTTGATGTTAATGTGGGAAACATAGAGAGAGGAAAATAAGACAGTTTTCCACAAAAGCTCTGTCAAGTTCTTCTATTGATGATGGTAGAGTCTGACCACTGTACAAAGTCTTCTCTAGCACATCCCAAAGATTTTCAATGAGGTTAAGGTCTGGACTCTGTGGAGGCCAATCCATGTGTGAAAAAGATGTCTCATGCTCCCTGAACCACTCTTTCACAATTTGAACCCCATGAATCCTGGCATTGTCATCTTGGAATATGCCCGTGCCATTAGAGAAGAAAAAATCCCTTGATGGAATAACCTGCTCATTCAGTATATTCAGGTAACCAGCTGACCTCATTCTTTGGGAACATAATGTTGCTGAACCTAGACCTGAGCACCTGCAGCAACCCCAGATCATAGCACTGTCCCCACAGGCTTGTACAGTAGGCACTAGGCATGATGGGTGAATCACTTCATCTGCCTCTCTTCTTACCCTGATGTGTCCAATTTTAGTCGTTTCTGCATCAATCTCTTTAGATGTTTTCTCTGCTTGATGCCAATGATTTGACTCTTCTTAAACAGACGAACATCTTTTCCACAACCACGGGATGTGTCTTTCTCCATGGTTGTTGAAGAAATGAGAAGTTACTCATTCTATCAGCTGAGGTTGAATAACTTGTTTCCAGCTGAAAGATAATCACTCATGCAGTAATTATCCAATAGGAGGCTTCTACCGGTTTGCTTAGTTTAATCCGGGTGGTGACTTCTTTTGGCCAGTCAGAGTATCTTGTATTGTTAATGACTTAATTTTAGAGTGGCTTTTTCCCCCCAGTGAATCATTATGTCAAGACAATGGCGCTTGCACTTATTTAGTATCAGAATATTTTTCAACATATTGAGAAAACACATCTCATGTATCAAGAAAAAATCACTTGTTATTAGTTATACACTCATTTTAAGGTATTTCTGGGTTCACTGAGGTTGGATATTTTTTACTTGCTCTGGAAGGTGTTGACAAACCTAATTTTCTTGTCCCATTGGCTGATTGTTTTGCTGAGGTTAAGTAAAATACCCCCAGTGTTTGCTTATCTTTTACTTTTTTTTTTTTTAGGAAATCTAGCTTTTTGCTGTGCAGCCAGTCTAGTCCATCTTTGGTGACAGTATTTTCAGAGAAATCTTCAGTGTATGTTGGCTCAGGTTTTTTCCTGGGGAAACTTGGCTGGAGCTGAGTCAAAGATAGAAAGGTCGGACTGCTCAGGGTGCATGTTTGGTGCCCTTGAGGTGTCGGGACAGTCACAAAAGGAGCAGGTGTAGATTTCAGTCTTCTCAAATCTCTTCTGACTTTCTGTTGAATGCCTCTGGCTGCACCAAACACCCTCCATCTCCGAAACAGAAGCTCCTAGCATCCCCTCTAACCAGGGCTAGGCAGTTAATTGCAAATTAGAGTAAATCATAATATGACCTGTTGCAATATTCAAATTGCAGACAGTGTAATATTTCTTCAACCCGAGGTGTGTCAAAATTTCAGCTCCATTTTTTACAGTGAATTTTTTTCTGTTCTACACCAGAATCACTCAACCCTGCTCAACCAAAAGAGACAAACTGTTAAAAACCATCTTTACAAAAGAAACAATCAAACTGGTAAAAAAAAACAAAAAAAAACAAAACAAAACAGCAAGGAGTAGCAATAAAACTTAGCTTGAGGTAGTAAAAATTGTCTAAAAAGCAACAAATACTGGCAATAAAATTTAGATATAACCTGGACATACTCAAAAAGTAACAAGAAGTGGGCCAAAGGTGGCAAAAAAGAGTGAAAAGTGTCAAAAATGGCAAGAAAATTGGGACTCAACTTGGAAATTAGCCAGAAAGAAGCAAAAACTGGTCCAAAAGTGGCAAAAAGGAAATGGAAAGTGAACAAAATGGACAAAAAGTAACAAAAAAGGGCAAGAACATTTTGGAGGAAGCTTAAAAAAATTCAGAAAGTTGCAAAAATGGTGGAAAAAGTGAAAAGACACTGAAAAGATGTAAAAAATGGTCAAAGTCAACCAAAAAATGTTGAGATGAAATTTAAAAAAGAAATCAGTTTATTGCAAAAAAAAGGTAAAAAAAGAGGTTAAAAAAAAGGGTGGAAAATGTGCAAAATCATAAAAAAATGGCAAAAATAAATCGGATGAAACTCGGAACATAATCAGCTTGTTGCAAAAAATGGTCCAAAAGTGGCAGAAAAGAGTAGGAAGAATCAAAAATGGGCAAGCACATAAAAATGGCAAGAAAATTAGGTTTCAGCTGGGAAATTAGCCTGAAAGAAGAAAAAAATTAAAGGGCCAAAAGTGGCAAAAAAGAGAAATGAATAGTGACTAAGATGGACAAAAAAAGGTCACAATTTATAGTGCTAGTGGGCTGTTGTTGTTGTTGTGCTGTTATTTATGTAGCCGCTCATGTCCTACAATGCATTTATTTATTTATTTATTTTTAAATACATAAGATGGGCACCTTGAAATAGTTGCACAAAAAAATCACAATTGCAATATAAGAAATAATAACTGCAATGAGATTATTTTTGCAAAATTTTCAGCCCTAATTCTCACTCTTCTGTCTTCACGATGTTCCCCAGTTTCTTAGCGTCGTAAACCAGAAAGCTGTTGTTTTCCACAGCTGTGGTGGTGCCACATTTGCTCAGTAACACTGACACCATCAGTGTCACTGTGTGAATCCTCAGTGAACACACCTCACCTGTACATCCTGAGCTCCTCTTGTTGCTGTGAGAAGATTAAACCTGCTGAAAACAGGACAAAGCCTCAGGCGGGCACACACACTCGGCTAAAGCCCTGGACAAACTGATACGCCGGCTCACGTTTAGAGTGGCAGGGTTCAAGTTGAGCGGAGAGTCCAGAGAGCTGACCCCTCCTTCAGACAGGAAAACAACATCAGCCAAAGAGACTTTACCCAGTTATAATATACTGAGCCTCAGTTTACATCCAGTACATCAATCTTATAAGAGCAACAAAGAACTGTTTATACATGCAGATGGAGCTCATTTCTTGACCCCTTGAGCAATAAAACAACAACAAAACCCACCAGTCAGCCTCACTCTCACACACCAAGCCACATTTCATTTGTAGCATTCTTAAAAAGTAAACCCTCAACAGGTTGAAGCAACTAGAGAATTGAAAACATGTTAAGAAGAAAGGATTATATAACCTGTGATCCTCAAACACCTCCAGGTCAAACTCTGAGTTGTTATGAACATCAAATTGAAACCGTTTAGTTTAATCCAAGCAGATTGTTTGACTTGATCTGAATCATCAACACATAACAAACTTTCAAGGGAACCGTTTGTGGCATATATAGCAGCATGTGGCAGAACCGGTCTGATCAAATTGGCATATGATAACTGTTATTATATTAAATTGCTTTGGTAATAGAGTCTTTCTTCTTAGAGACTCGTTCTCGTACGCCAATAAAGCAGCATCTCGCCTCAGGGGAAAACTGGTGACAGATAAACTGTAGTACCTGATCCCAGGTGATGGAAAAAAACAGCTTCCATTGCGATCAGGATCTTTTTTTTTAACTAATATTTTCAGGCTCTTTATTTGCAGAAGACAGAGCAGGAAACTGAGAGAGCGTGGTGATGACCCTGCGCCGCTGTTAGGACAAAGCAACGCCTCAATCTGAACCATTCTCACCAAGATTAACCCTGTGGTGCATAGTGGTCAATACAGTGGACACCTATTTAAAAGTATTTACTCCTAAATCCAGGGGTTCATGTGGTGGAAATTCATATCAGCGTGTGTCAGGATATTTTTGTTCTCCTTAGGGCCTGAAAAATGTTTTTAATTTTTTTTTCCAAACATTTATATATTTTTAAAAATGTTATAGACAAACATTTGAGGATGAAAAAGCTTATAAACTATAAATTATTCAGTGTTAAATGGATGAAAGAGAGTTAAAGGGTTTCACAAAGCATTAAAGAAAAAAAATCATGAAAAGAAGAAGTCAAACAAAAAAGTCATATTTACATTAAGTTCATACTGTTTTATGTTAAATGCTCAGTTACAAATATTTGAAAAACAAAAAAGGGCACTCCCTTGACTCAAATGTAAACAATGCCCACAATATGTAACATCCTCACAGCCCCCCCCTTAGAGAAGAATGTGTTTTCTCTACTTCAGATGATTGTTTCACAAACTGCTTGGAGAAAATCTTGACAGGTGCTTGAAGAAGAGTGATGGAGACACTATATTCTCTCTGATGTGACGATGTGGCCTCTGAGTAGTTAGCCGCCCTGAGGCAGAGACCTTGTAGTAGAACTGGTGATTCTCTGCAGGTGTGCTTGTGAAGGGGGGCTTTCAGGGGCCTGCTGCCCTGTCGCTCTAACACTCACAGGCCAAAAGTTTGGACCCACCTTCTCATTCAATTTGCATTTTCAATTTGCAAGTAATGATGGTCACTTGTTTTTCTTTATTTAGCTGATTGGTTCTTGCCATAATATGAATTTTAACAGTTGTCCTATAGGGCTGTTGGCTGTGTATTAACCTGACTTCTGCACAACACAACTGATGGTCCCAACCCCATTGATAAAGGCAGAAATTCCACTGATTAACCCTGATAAGACACAGCTGTGAAGAGAAAACCATGTCAGGTGACGACCTCATGAAAAATACCTAAAGTAAACAAAGCAGTAATCAGAGTAAAGGGTGGTTATTTTGAAGAAACTAGAATATAAAACATGTTTTCAGTTATTTCACCATTTTTTGTTAAGTATATAACTCCACATGTGTTTATTCATAGTTTTGATGCCTTCAGTGAGAATCTGCAATGTAAATAGTCATGAAAATAAAGAAGAACATACACATACACATACACATACACCCACTGTTAAACATAATGGAAGTGGGAGGTTGAGAATGTCAGGGTGATTTTGTTGTATCTTTTTGGTGGTATGTAAATGAAGTTCGGGATTATGAAAAGACGGCTGTAACTTATTTTTGGATTGGCCAATCAGTTTACTCATCATATTCACCTTTTTCCTGTTGATAACGTTTACCAAATCATTACATTTTAATCAATAGTGTTCTATAAGTTATGGTATGTGAAACAGGGAAGTGTTTATTAGAATGTCTGGGATGTTATCATCTTTTATGGAGTGTGTGGATGATTATCTGCACCTGTAGGGGAGAGTTAAAGGGGCTGGTTTACAGGAGGTGTGGTGAGACTCTCCAGAACCTGGGGCTGGAGAGGTGAGTCAGGAGTCATAGTGTTTGATTTTTGCCTGTGTGGAAGCTTGACATTGGAATAAATCACGTTATTTTTGCTAAAACGTGGTCCATGTTCCCATCATGTTTACATGTGAGAGTAGTCTGTCTCTCAGAGGTTACCTTAAAGATGTTCTATCATTGAGTAGACTCTGTGTGTCCATCTGGAGACTCTCAGTGATGATGTGTGGTGACAGGTCATCTGCTGTTGTTGCTCTGCTGTGGTTTCTGAAGAATCAACACATGCTTCATCTGCTGACAGGTTTTATGGAGATACAGGACTTGGCTACTGCCCACAATGCAAAAAAATCAAAAACTAGTCACATGATGACCAGCCAGTTGTTCAAAATATTAAATCTAGATTCTCATTTCCCATTTTTTGTGATTTTCTGACTTTTTGTCAATGTTGATGACTGACAGTGAGCTCCAATCCATCAACTTCCAACTTTATACTTTCCTCATCCTGTTTTAATGCCATGCTTTCATTAAATAAAAAAGCTTAGTTTTCACTAAACCCAGAGTCATATTGTATCATATAGATATCTAGATATCTGGCATTATCATCAAGATTATCATCAAATTTTGTCCATATCGTTCAGCCTTAACAGTGATGCAGTGATTTATACCAAGGGAGACCTAACCAGAAAGTGAGTGAATACAAATGGTCAAATTTTACAGGTTGACCTTTTGTATTGGATTTTTTTAATTATTTGTGTTATGTAATAATAATAATAATCATAATAATCATCATAATCATAATCATAATCATAATACTAATTTTATGAGATACTGAATTTTAAGATCCCATTACCTGTAAACCATACTCATCATAATTAAAAGAAATAAATGCTCAAAATTTTTTATTTGTGTGCCCTGCATCTATATGCAAAGCAAGTTTCCCTTAATGAATTGAACGGCTGAAATAAATGAACTTTTTCATGATATTCTAACTCAACCTGCTCAGTAGTATCTCAGAATGTTTAACAAGAGCATCCAGGATTGAAGTGTGACACATCTCTCCGTCTTTTTCTTTCAACATATAGAACACGCTGAATTGCTTTAGTTTGTGTGTGTGTGCTGTAAAGTCTTAGACAGCACACTCCTGACGTCCCTCATGATTATGCGTTAGTATGTGTTCCTAAACATGACAGCACATATACACACGTGCAGGAGAACATGTGCCACATGTTTGTTGAAAACAAGGTAATAAAAGGGATTTTCATTTACAAAAAAAAAAAAAAAGCAGAGAGGAAACTTTCAGCTGAGGAGGGTTGACATTACGTCGTCAGAGTGTGTGAAAAAACAATGAAGGAAGGGAGTTAAATTCTTAAGATCTAACCTTGATGGCTCAGTCCATGTCCTTTCTTCGAGATGCAGGTTAAAGTAGGCTGCACACTGCTTTCCAAGAACACACAGCCTAAGGTGGTATTTCCCACAATCCTTTGTTAAAGACACACCTGCTAAACTGCTGGTTTGTTGCCGGAATCTTATCAGGCAAAGAGGTTTGTGCTTTAGCTTTGAAGAGTTGGAGATAGAAGTAGAGATCATGTGAGCTGTCTGAATTCCATCCTTTGTTTTTTGTGCTATGTTTAATTAAAGCTCCAGTGAGTCATTTTTCAGCTGATTTAAAAAGAGACAGAAATAAACGAATGCTTCCGCGTGAGCTGCAAAAACTTACAGTGACGCTGATGACTCACTACACTTACAGGTGTAAAACTGATCATCACGAGGCAAGAGTTACCAATCTGTCAACAGGGGGCGACTATGGGGTGAGATTTGTGCCACTAGACACTGAGTTTGAGTTTTTGTATTGAATTTGAAAAGCATGATCTGAAATTGAAATGATTTGTTTTTAAAATTGTATCTTACCTACTTGAAAAATCAACTATTTATAAATTCAGTTAAAAAACAAAATTCAATGTCAGTTCTCAAAATTCAGATTCAGTTTTAAAATCCAATTTCAATACAGAACAGCAGGCCTGTTACGTAGTCTGAGTGCATAGGGAAGACTAGTCGAGCACAGGTCCACAGAAAGTGTCTTCTATTATGTCCCTTGCTGTCTGTAGCTGTGATCATCTTCTTATCATCACTCCTCACGCCTCAAATTCAATACAAAAATTCAAATTTAGTTTCCTGTGGCGCAAATCTCACCCCATAGGCGACATAATCCTCACTAGCTAAAAGTCAGTGAAAGAAACTTTAGTGAGAAGAGTTAGTTTAGACTTCTTTTCACAGTTATTCCACAGATACAGTTGTGCCTAAAAGTTTACACCCCCTCCAGCAGAATTTTCTGATTTTTTTTGGGGCTTTTTCTCAGAAAATATGAATGATAACACAAAAACCTTTCTGTCAGTCATGGTTAGAGGTTTGGTGAAGACATTTATGAACAAACAACTGTGTTTACTCTTTTTAAATCATAATGACAACAGAAACTTCAAAAATGACCTTGTTCTTTTTTTTATACACACACACTGATTACAAGCAAATAGATCACAGGTGAGGATGGTTACCTTTAGTAGACATTCAAACACATTTGTGTTCACTTTTGTGCATTTATCAGGACAAAACCACCAGAGTTGAGTAAACTTCTTAAGATGGTTTCTGTTGTCATTATGATTTAAAAGGAGTAAATTATTTTCTTTTTTAATAAATGTCTTCACCCAACCACTAACCATGAGTGACAGAGAGGATTTTGTGTTATCATTCATATTCTCTGAACAAAGGCCAGAAATATCAGAGATTCTGCTGGGGGGTGTTAACATTTGGGCACTTGCCAAACAAAATCCTTACAAGGAGTCACAGGACCTGTTAAGTGTGGCAGTGGAAATTTACCCTCTCAACAGCGTCAGGAGACAGTAGAAAAACAACAGTGTTGAGTGTCATACAGACGACTGCTTTCAGTGACTCCAAGCTGCAACAACTGAGATGCAAGCTAATTGAGCCATTTTTTTCTTTGTTTTTTCTTTTCTTTTTCTTTTCTTTTCACTTTTAAAACCGTCTTTTTCGAGGTGATATGAGCCACATTAAAAAAAGAACTCATTAAAGACAGAAATGATTCCCATATTGCTTGTTTAGGTAAAGATGTCATATTTATTCAACAATTCAAAGCAGTTACTTTTCTTATACCATTGGCTGGTTATCATGGAAGACTTAAAAGGTCATGATTTTTATTTCAGTCATTAACAGTCACTGTAGATTATTAATGCCATGAAATGAGACTTTTTTTTCTGGGCTTGTCAGGTGACTGTAGCCCACTTTAACCCTGTGGTGCATAGTGGTCACTTCAGTGGACACCTATTTAAAAGTTATTTACTCCTAAATTCAATGGTTCATGTGGTGGAAATTTAGATTAGCCTGTGTCAGGATATTTTTATTCTTCTTAGGGCCTGAAAAAATGTTTTCAATTCTTTTTCAAAACATATATATTGAAAAAAAAAGTTATAGACAGACATTTGAGGGTAAAACAGCATAATAACTATACATTTTTCAGTGTTAAAATGGATGAAAGAGAGTCAAAATGTTTCGCAAAGCATTAAAAAAAGATTACTCATGAAATTACCAAAAAAAAGAAAGGAAGCCAAACAAAAAAATAGATATATTTACATTAATTTCACTCTTTTTTTATGTCGAATGTTCTGTTACAAATATTTGAAGAAAAAAAATTGAAAACTTTTTTTCATGCCTTAAGACAAATAAAAAACACTCAAAGGAAAAGTCCAGACACTGGCTTTCATAATTCATGCATCAGAGGGTTAAGAAGAATAAATAAACCACAGACTAAAACATTTGCTACATTTTCAGTTTCACAGCACTGGCTTGAACTGTGGTTTTCAAACTAGGGAATCAAACTGTTGATATACAAATAAATTTAAAGTACAAATGTTACAGTGTCACTTAAAATGTCTCAGCCATGAAAGTGACAACTTCCTTTGTTTGTGGGTAAGTTGATGTTTCTTGGCAAGGAAAAAGTTGATACACAAAGGCAGTTTTTTAAAAATAAAAAAAAATAAAAAAAAATAAAAAAAATCCACATTATTCAGCAGTAATTTTGAATATTTCGTGCTATTTTCTGCAGGATATTACAAAGTGAAGCTAAAGTTCTGTGTAAATTATTTTTGACAGTATTTCTAAAAATTGAGGCCTTTGCATGTTTGCAAGCAGAGCACACAATTAAGTGTGTTTATTTTAAAGCATGTGGTTGGCAGCAGAGAGTAGGGGGGGCCTGAAAATAATTTATCCACAAAAGGGGGGCGCTGCACTGAAGTTTGGGAACCACTGGGCTGTAACAGTAAGAGAGCTGTATTTAGAAAGCCCACTTAATAATTCTTTGCTGTTTCTTGTATTTCTGTAATAGAAAAGCAGACATTCAGAGGTGAAGAGGAAAAACCCAGTTCTGCTCTAAGAGGCACTTTGGGACCTGGGTTTAACCTTTCAAGATCACAAAGAGCCATTCTCATCACATGGAGTGTACCTGCTAGTGTTTGTTTGTCCTGACGTTGCAGAAATCGTCAGTTTAGAGCAGAAAGATGATCCTGCCTCTGACGTGAGGTTTGGAAACCGACCCCTCTGAGGAGACTGTGCTGTGTTGAGCTTTGATTGTTCTCCACGTTCACCAACAGCAAAAACACTAGGAGGTGGAACAGGAGGCTTTTACAAAAGAATGTGTCTTTAGGTCAGAGGGGCTGGGCTGTTGAACTTGGAAAATGACTAAAATACCACTTAATAAATTTTGTTTTTAACTTACAGCTTGTTTCCTTTGCCAGTGTTGTAGTGTAACGAAGTACAAATACTTTGACACTGTACTTTCGTTCAATATTCTACATCTATACTTTACTTCGTTATTTATATTTTTGACAACTTTCACTTTCCCTTCACTACATTTCCCTCAGCCATTCTAGTCACTCTTTACTTCAAAATTTAATCAGAAGAAATTGAAGTTGGTGACATTCTGCCTGTTTGTCATATTAACCTCCGAGCGCATCGTGGAAGCAGCTGCTGATAATCAGACTGTATGAAATACTTGAAGACAATAAGTGTCAATAAGTGGAAAATTACCCAGGTAGAAGTTATAAGTCACCTTTTAAATATTACTCAGTTCTCACAACTTTGAGAACCAACGCCTTCTAAAGATGAACAGACGCCACACGTGGGAATTTTCCCAGGTGTGGCAGGATCATTTCCTTACCTCTGCACTGCTGGCCTATCACAGTGTGGGGGCGGTTCATAAAGGGGGCCAGAGGCAATTTTGTCCCCTAATACTCATCGTTAAGTGGCTCCACTCTGTCTACTTGCCTCACATCTTGGTGGTCACCAATCCAGGTAGGTTAGCACCTGTGCTAATTGTTTTATATCAAGTGACCATCAGGATGCTCCACATTTTCTATTTTGTGCCGTTGCAGCTGTGAGCCTGAGAAGCACGAGGCACACCTCTCCTCCGGGGTGTAGAGCGAAGCGTCCGATTGGTATGTAAGCCAAATGCTGTTTGAGTTATTAACACAGAAGTCAGTATCTCTCATTAATACGACCTTCTGTTATTTGTTAGGCTCTAAGTTTATCTGGTCCATCAGTTGGAGAGCCCGTTCTGTGAACCGCTGCTCAGCATCTCTGCTCTCTGCATTAATTCCACTGCCTGATTGCCAAGTTGCCTCTGCGACTTGGCTTGCCTGCCTCTCCACCGTGTCCCTGCACGCCTGCATGCCTTCTTGTCTGCGTGTCTGCCACACGTGTTTCTGGAGTTTCTTGTGAGCGGGGTGTTGCTCCATGTGGGTGCTGCTCTTTGGCTAACTCATCTGGGCAGACGTTCAGGTCACTGCCTGCAGCGTGGGCTGTGTCAACACCATAGACTGTCTATAGAACGGACAGCATGGCTCCACCTGTCGCTGTTGTACCATTTTGAAGTCAAAAAACCCGCCTGACTGGAGCAGGACTCTGCCACCAATTGTGCAGCCAGAGTCTGCGCAGTAGAGAATTTGGGTGGAACAACAAAAAAACATATTGTTGTCATCTTCATTCATTCAATCATCATTAAACAAATCTCATAATAATTAATTAAAAACAAACTTCTCAATTAAAAAAAAAAGCCTTGAACACAATAAAGCCAATTTATATCTTCATACCAGGCAGCATGAGGATGTGAGAAACATTTCTTTGAGGTGTAATCATTTTTTAAAGTTCACACCAACTCCTATCCTGAATACATGGGGAGGCGGGGTTTATGACCTATACTGCAGCCAGACACCATTTATACATTAATTTGGCAATTTGCTCATTTTGGGTTTAGTTATTCAAAGTTATTTTGGGCAGCTTTTGCATTTTCCGTTGATAAATTCATTCATCTTTATTTCTACTGTTGCTACTAATCATATTGTTGTGGTTTTTTGAGATGTATTTCGTATTTTTTACATCCTAACAGTGTTTTCTTCTTCTTCTTTTTCAGTTTCTGAGTCTGGTGGTGGGTGGTGGTTTCCTCCTTTTTGGTTTGAGTGTGCTTCATTTGAGTGTGTAGGTTTCTCTCTTATGTCTTGGGTGTTTTCAATTTGGTTTTCTTCACTGGGATCCCCCCCTTTGACCCATCATACTGGGTGAGCCTCAGTCACATTCCCTTTATCCTCCCCCATTTTAGGAATGGTTGTTTTCTTTTTGGTTCCTGATTTTAAAGAACAAATTTAAATGAAATTACACTAATAAAATAATGTTATATTGTGAACATTGTCTCCAGCTCGTCTGTATAATATACACAAACCAGGAGGCGTTACTTTACCCTTAGGCTGCCACAAACTTGGTGTTGCAGGCAGGATTATCCAGAGTCAAGCTGAGACATTTGTTCCATTAATGCAATTGTAATTGTCATTTCCTTGTGTGTTTTACGTAGCCCTTGGCAAAGGTGAGTCAGTGTGTGTACTTATCTTCTTCTTTTCTTTCTCTTTTCAGAGATAGTTTGCCAGTGAATTCCTTGTGATCCAATAAAGCGAAACAGCAGTGGGTTCCGGGGCGTCCTACTGTAAGTACAGCTGTACCTAATCTAAAGCTCTGTGTTTTCTTCTTGTGTCACAAAATTGTAAACTCAGGTGTAGCATGGAGGAAGAACTGCAGTAGTTGAAGGATCTAGTCCTTCAATTAAAAGCAGGTAATGAGAGGCTGCAGCAGGAACAGGCTGCAGTGTGAACAGGCTGCCTGGTTCCAGTGTCTGGTTCCAGTGCCTGGTTCCAGTGCCTGGTTCCTTTACCTCTTCAGCTTCTTCACGTGCCAAATTAGTTGAGAGACTCCTATCGGTGCCTCAATAATACTGAAATACCCTCCTTACATGGGGTATTTGGAGCCTGTGGTAAAGTGATGTCCAAGTGTGGTGTTTTGGTTGTCAAGGAGCCCCCGATGGTCTCTTCCCAAGCCCCTGGTGTTCTGGGGATGAATGTCATTCGAAGATGCTATCAGGAGCTCTTCGGACGCAGGTGCATGGCATAAAAGCTTGTCGCATCTTTGGTGGGGTAATTAAGACAGTCCCTGTCACCTGCTCAGCACAGTATTCTGCCTGCATGGTGTGTTTTGAGCCTGTGAGTTCAGGTCCTCCTGCAGGATTACTGCCTCTCCTGCACTAATTCGGATGGAGTGGGGAACCGCCCACATTCCCATTGTGAACGTGGGCTCGTCTGATGTGTGACTGAATCCCCGTACCATGGTTGGTACTTTGCATGTTGTAAATGTCGTCAGCTGTCGTCCCGCTGGTGTCACTGCGGTGCCATCTAGGTGGCCACAGTGGCATCACAGTCTGTTGTTGGATCTATGCCAGATCAGATTGGCTCCATGGATCTGTCTTTCTTGCCTGCTGTAGAGCAGGAGAAAGTGAGGTCCCTCTTGAAAAGGTACAGTCCTGTGTTTTCTGCCCATGATGGTGATTTGGGTTGCACAAACTAGATCATCCATGACATTCCACTTCTGAATGATGCTCCAGTCAGGCAGCGCTATAGGCGTTTTCCACCGTCTGAGTCTGAGTATGAGGTTATCAAAGAACATATTTATGGCCATTTTTAGACCATGGGACTAGGTTAGGCAAACTACTGTCATTGGTTCATCATCAGGGCAACGGTGCAAATAGCAGGGGCAGAATGTAGCAGGATGAGCACTGCTGGCCTATCACTGTCTGGGGGACAGTGACCTCTGGAAACCAACTTCTGGAAAGGGTTTGGGTTAGGGTGATCTGGGAAAGTAGCAGTCCTTATGCGTCTCCTACCATGCTTGTGAAAAAAAAGATGACAGTCTGCACCTGTGTGTAGATTACAGGCACCTTAACTACAAGATGAGGAAAGATGGATTTCCCCTTCCTTGCATAGAGGAGCCCCAGGATGCTTTGACAGGTGCCTGCTTGTTTTCCACCATGGACCTGGCCAGTGGGTACAACCAGGTCACAGTGACTGACACAGACCGTCACAAAACAGTGTCTTGTACATCGTTTGGTCTCTTCAAATGGAACTGGATGCCATTCAGGCTCTGCAATGCACCCAGCACTTTTCAGAGATTGATGCAGCGGATGTTTGGCGACCAACAGTCTTTGTTGCTGAACCTTGATGACATTGTGATCTTTTCCTCTACAGTCGAACATCTAGAGAGGTTGGAGGTAGTGCTTTGGAAGCTGCAGAGTGAGGGCCCTGAAGGATAAGTCGGCAAAGTCTTCCTTCTTTCAGACAGAGACAAAGTCAGCCACCTGGGTCATGTCATCTCTGACCAGGGGGTCTCCACCGATCCAAGCAAAGTGGGAGTGGTTGCAAGCTGGAAGCCCCCCACTTCCATCTCAGACCTACGGTCATTCCTTGGCTTTTCCAGTTATTACTGTCAGTTTGTGGTGGGCTTTGCTAAGCTGGCTGCCCCTCTACATACACTGGTAGCTGAGCTGGGAGGAGCCAAGTCAAAAAGGTCAGGGCATGCCAGAGCTGAGGGTTGGACTGAGGAGTGTCACCGGGGCTTTGAGACGCTGAAGGCCAAGCTCACCACCGCACCTGTATTTTCGTATGCTGACTTGTCTCAGCCTAATGAGATCCTGACTCAGAGAAGTCCCTTGTTGCAGCCCCTGAGTCATCACCAGCTTGTTCAGACACCAAGGTCGACTGCTGGTCAGCATTCCAGCATCCATCACCTCCCCAGATCTGCCACATCAGCACATGTGGCTCAAAACTCTCCTGGTCTGCAGTCAAATACAGTCCCTGCCATTTTTAGACCATTGGACTAGGTTTGGCAAACTGCCGTCATTGGTTCATCATCAGGGCGACGGTGCGAATAGCAGGGGTAGAATGTAGCAGGATGAGCACTGCTGGCCTATCACTGTCTGGGGGAGGTCTATAAAGGGGAGCCAGAGGCGATTCTGCCCCCTCTTGCTCTACGATAGGAGGATTTGCTCTGTGTCTGCTTGCCTCACATCTTGGTGGTCACGTTTCAGGTAGGTTAGCAGCCGTGTTGGTTGTATTATGTAAAGTGACCGTCAGCAATAGGGATGGGTATTGATAAGATTTTATGGATATCGATGCCCTTATCGATTCTGCCTATCGATCCGATTCCCGATCGCTTCTCCTCTCGATTTCTGAGGCAGGCTTTACAGGTTTGCTTTGTCAACATTTTATAGCATGTATAAGTATAAGTATAATATAGGATATAAAATTGGTCACGGTATCTGGATATCTCAAGACATGAATAAATAAAAATGGGTAAAAAAAATCACATGCCACATGATATAATGCATTGAATGTATCGTATATAATGTATTTCATTTTATGTTATTGACTGAAGAAAGATCAGGGTTGTGAGGAAAGCACTTTCCAGCTTTCTGAGAGACAGAATCGATGAGCAGAATCTAGTAGGTGGCGGTATGCACCTGAACGTTGTTTGCTATCTGCCACTAAATAAAAGAAGAACCTGAAAGCAACTTTCCTTTCCTCCTCCAGTTGGAAAACATCTGCCTGTTAGTATTTGGACATTCAGAGTTCTCAGTTTCTGTGATGAAAGTTGAACTTCTGTTTTAAAACCGAAGCCTTATCAATGTATGCTAACCACTAACATGTCAATGGGATTTCCCATATCTTGATAGCATCAAGCTACTATATTATACAACTATACTATACCCTACTACTATATGTACTACTATATCATTTTTCAATAGTCGATGAATAACATGTTAAATGTGTGGATTATGAATCTTTTGTGAGACAGTAATGTATGTTCTTTGTGTTCAGTTTCTTAAGTAAAACTTAAAGTGGAAAATCTTGAATCAAATTTTCTTGGGAAACTGCGATCTTACAGCTAAGTGTAGCAAACTGGGGCAGAACAGACAACGTAAGGTCCATCCGCTGCCGCGTAAAAGATCCGAAAAGAGAAATCCTCAGGCAATAAGGCTAACTATATAGATGGATTGAACCATTTCTTTTCAATTCCTAAAAGGATACCCATCCCTAGTCGGCATGCTCCACATTTTCTATTTTGTGCCGTTGCAGCTGTGAGCCTGAGAAGCACGAAGCACGCCTCTCCTCCGGGGTGTAGAGCGAAGCGTCTCATTGGTATGTAAGCCAAATAGTGTTTGATTTATTAACACAGAAGTCAGTATCTCTCATTAATACGACCTTCTGTTATTTGTTAGGCTCTAAGTTTATCTGGTCCATCAGTGTGAGAGCCCGTTCTGTGAACCGCTGCTCAGCATCTCTGCTCTCTGCATTAATTCCACTCCCTGATTACTAAGTTGCCTCTGCTACTTGGCTTACCTACTTCTCCACCGTCCTGCTACTCGCTAACAGCTAAAGGCCTTCTACAGAAACTGGGACTGCAGGTTGCTGCTTTTCCTTGCAGCAGGGGAAGACATTATTTTACTCTTTTACCTTTCTGTTATAATGAATGGACTTTGGGAGTTACTTTCTTTACTTTGATTATACATTTCTTCTATTTTGAGTTTGGATTTAGTATCCTTTTGTTCATATTTACGTTAATTTGACCGAGTTATTTTAGTCATTTTGTTTTCCTGCCATTATTATTATTTCCATTTAATTGATTTACCATTTGAATGAGTTATTGAATTTTCATACTTTGGATTAAGTTATTTAAATTTGTTTTGGACAGCTTTTGCATTTCCTATTGATAAATTCATTCATCTTTTTTCTGCCAATTATATTGTTTCATTTATTTGAGATTAATGTACTATTTTTCAGTTCCTAACAGTGTTTTCTTCTTCTTCTTTTTCAGTGGCTGAGTCTGGTGGTGGCAATTTTAAATGAACTTTTACTAATAAAATTTTTTTTTTTATTGTGAACATTGTCTCCAGCTCATCTGTAAAATATACACAAACCAGTTTGGAGTTTTTCCTGTTAAAGGTCTGATTACATTTCCCTGAGTGACACTCTCAGGGTGGCGTTGCTTTAGCCTTGTGCTGCCACACATGTAACACACAGGGAGGGTGAAAGAGCAGGTCACCAATCATGATGGTGGAAGTTTTAATTTTAAAGTTGAAAAAGATCAAGCTCTTTCCTCTGTGCCTGGATATTGTGATTTTACTGTAAGGAAGCAAAAATAAATTCCATTATCAAAAAATCTAAATCATAAATAAACAAAACTCTTACATTGACTTCCAATACTTAAGCACATATTATATTAGTGAATTACTTTTGACATTGCAGTACACTAAATAGCAGGTAATTTAAGACTTTAACTCAAGTAGAATTCTTTAGGGTGACTTTAACGTCTGTCAAAGTCATTTTCTGGTAAGACACTTGTTCTTTTACTCAAGTATTGCTTTAAAATACTCTATAGAAACTGTCTTTTGCACAGAGATAAACAAGGCCTGACATCATTGACAAGCATCAACTCCATCCAGCAGTTTGACTCTGACTGGAGTCTGTTTGAGAGGTTGCTAAAATAAAAAACAAATGAAAAATTAATGCAGGTTTGTATTCCTGTTCTTAGACTGTAAAACCACTTACTGTATATTGCAACTGATCTTCCCATAATGCCTCTGGTGTCCAGTCTATGCAGAAAGAGGCCAATGAATGCGAGTGTCTCCTTGTGATATGTCGGAGAAAAGAAGGCGCCAGGAGGAAGAGTTTGTTTACATCAGGCCGAACCTGATCCTCAGAGCAGACACGAAGAGAGCTCTTTCTCAGCTGATTCTTTTTGTCCCTGCAGGTCCAGTTACAAGTCAGGTAGTGGTTACTAGGATACCTGCAATACTAGCTACCACTCCATCAACTACTTTTGCTCCTTAAGGTGACAGATGGGTGATCTTCTTCAAGGCTCTTGGTGGGTCAGATCAGAGACTCGTTTTAGTGTCAAGTTTGGACAAAACCGTGGGAAAGATTTCTTTACAGGAGATTATAAGTGCAGCTTAAAGTGAGAGCTTAGTCTTTAAGTGGAAATTCTTGGATTAACTCAGAATTCCATCATTTCTCAATCAGAGCGACTGTGAGGAGCTTGAGGTTGGATTCATCTTTGTGGCTCCTTCTGGACACAGCGGTACGTTCTCTGTTGACTCATCTTCTTCTCATCCTCTTTTCCACATGCATGATTCATGTTTCCCGCAATAGATAAATATGCTTCTGTTTTGGCTTCTCGTTTCCATGGTAACTGTGTTTTAGCTGACTTAAAACAAATTCCAAGGCGCAATATTTCTGAAACTCTGTTTTCACCGGTGTCGTGTAAATAGCAAGCCAGCATTTTCAGTGGGAACGCTGATGACCCACTCTGCGCATGTATGCATTTAACTCCCATTGTACCATGCACAATTTTTTACAAAGCACTTGAAAGTGATACAAGAGTAGAAGTACAAGTGACTTACCACTTCACCTTTTAGAATTCAACTTGATGAAAAACCTTAAAGGTGAAGTATGCAGAATTTTTCGATAAGTTTCATTCATTTATTCAACATCCAAAGAGGATTCCTCCTGCTCTCGGCCCAGAAACATCAACCAAAACATTAACAAAACAGCAGAGGAGGGGGTCTATGAGTGGATGAGGCACACAGAGAGGCACTGACACACTTTTAGAGCACCATAGATGACGACTGAACAGTAATATTGCTGTAGAAGTTGACATTTTATTTTTTAGGAAAATCCTGAACACTCCACCTTTAAGCATCAAAAATAATATCCTAAAGTAAAAATTTCTTAAGCTTTAGAAGTAGTGGTGTCTGATACTGTAAAATTTTGTATTGATTCAATATACTATTTTGTAATTTACCACTGCAATGTCGTATTCATTATGACGTGTGCTGCTGACCTCTTGGCCAGGTCACCTTTGTAAAAAAGATCTAGATTTCAATGGGTTTGATCTGCTTAAACAAGGGTTAGATAAATAAATAAGTAAGTAATACCAAGTAAATACAGGGCCAATACCACAGAACGAAGTCAGTAAGTAAGTATCGTCTATAATCATTTACCAAATACTTTTTACAAAGCAAAGAAGTGCATCAAAATGAATCAAGAATGACACACAACCCACTTAAACTCATGTTTCTGTTCACAGTTGAAAGTAAATAACTCATTTTTCAAACAGAAAATAATCCTGTGCTTTAATTTTTTTCAACATTGTTTTCAAAAAGTACATTTGACTGTTCATAGATATCAACAATTATTATACTATTACATTATTACATTATATTCAGCACTAAACCCTTTTGATCAAACAGCAGCCACATAGTGGGTAGGTAAATTAGTAGATAAATTAACTGTTACAGAAACAAGATAATATTTAGGAAATCAGCAATACACTGATAATTTAAGTATCGATCTCGTCACACAAGTATTGGTCAATATTGAAACCAATGTTGGTATGGACACATTGATGTTTGAAATCGGTGTGCCCACTATTGATTAGAAGTTGTTTTTTGTTGTTTTTATTCAATGAGAACTTGTATTTTTTGAAAATGGAATTTATTTTGGCTTCCTTATAGTAAAATCACAATATGCAGGCACTGGAGAAAGAAGCTGAAACTTTTTCAATATTAAAAATCAAACCTCCACAATCATCACTGGTGACTAACTCTCTCTCTCTCTCTCTCTCAACCTCCCTGAGTGTTACATGAACAAACGGCACGTGTCTTTCAACTGGTATGAATCCATTAACTTAAACTGAACTATTTTTTTGTTCATCTCTTAGAAGAAGTTTGTTTTAAAAGTTGTGAGAATTCAGTAATATTCTAAAAGGTGACTTCATCTTCTGCCTAGGTAATTTTCTGCAAAGACATGTCTTGTTTTCATGTACTGTATACAGTCTGATTATCAGCAGCTGCTTCCGTGATGTGCTCAGAGGTTGATATGACAAACAGGCAGAGTGTCACCAACTCCAATTTCTTCTGATGTAATTTTGCAGTAACTTGCAGGAAGCGTTGTGTAAAGTAAAAGCTGTTGGAAATATAGATAAAGTAAAGTCCAGGTTTGTGAAAATTGTACTTAAGTGCAGTAACAAAGTATTTGTACTTAGTGGCAACAACACTGCTGAACAACAGCAACAACAGTGACCTACTGTTTTGTTCGTGTGCTGCTGAGTCTACTGTAGCCTTTCAATAAAATGTGCATCTATTTCATTTATTTTCCTGCAATTAATGAAGTTTTCAATCGGTCTTTGTCAGGTGATGTCACATCTGCCGATGCCGAAGTGCATTATTGGTCAGTCCGTCGTATTGTGGGTGAAACCTGCAAAAACACATCAGTGTGGCCAGACATAATAAACCGAACTTGAATCTTTCCCTTTTGTTTCAAAAGTGGGTCACTGCTGCTGTGTGAAAGGCTGCACCAGTAATTTGAAAAGCTCAGGTCGTATTTTTTGGTTGTTTGTTTCAACAATGACTTCACAGGCCAGTTGACCTGTAGAATTCACTGAAGCTGATGTGTTTTACTGTTGTTGGCTGTTACACAGGTGAACACTACAGGGGTGAGGCTTTGATTGATCTTTTCTTGTTCAATCTAAATTGTATTTACTTGGCATAATCACATATGAAGAGAGTACAGAATGTATATCACACTTCCAGGCAACCACTGTTACTTTACAAGTTAGACTAATGACCATTTAGAAGTTTCTACAGATCTTTGAAATTTACTTGAGTTCTTTTGTTACTTTTGTTATAGTTCTTTTATTATACATCCAGTTTTTCTACCAGGCTGTAAATATGCTAATTTTGGCTCAGAAGGCAGCTGTTTTTGTTATTTTTTTGGCTTGGTGTTCACATGACTCCTGGTACTTTTGGAGCCAGCTTCAAGTGGTCACAGGAGGAACAGCAGCTTTTAGCACTTCTTCACCGTCTCATGTTTTCAGATCAGAGGTCTGGGTGAAACACTGTGAAGTGTTGTTGTGTCAACTGGGCCCCTGTTCAACAGTACATTATGACTAATGGACCCATTTGTGTAATGATGGAATGTGTATGAAAGCCTGAACCTCTTTACATGAGCTGACTGCAGGAAGTTTGTAGATAACAGTCCAATTAAAGGTGCCATATTATACTTTTGAAAACAGTCAAAAGTCATTTGATGCAGAAGTCTGATGTCCCAAAGTCATGAATGTGGCTGTTTTTCCTGAAAAACAACAACACTGGGATCATGAAATTAGGCCTGCTGAAAATCCCTCTTTTTCATGGCATTCCTCCGAGAGCTGTTTCAGCGTTTGCATTTGAATATGCAAATGAGGCCGAGCTCTCCCCGCCTCTTTCAGGAAGTGCTTATGTATATTCAACTATGAATTACTCATTTCCGGTCCTGATTTCCATTTGTTATAAAACTCAGATTCAGTCCTGGTTGTACATGACATTTTTGGCCTTTTTGTTTTTACTGCCACAGTAGCTCCAGAGAGAGGCAAAGACTCCACATTAGATCAGATCAGATTTGATCAGATTAGATCCCTGAACTAATGAGTGAGGAGCAAACCAGCCAGGTCTTCATCATGTCATGTCTGAATGATATGAGGAGGTTTTCAATGTCTAACCAGGAGAGCACCACTCTGAAACCAGTCCCTCACACCTTTATTTTTGTCTTGTGGAAAACTTTTACTATACGTCTGTTATCTGTGCTGCTCTCATCAGCCCTCAGTGTCCTTGTCCTTTGAAACAAGTAAGATAATCCTGGGTACCAAGACTGGAACTGGGTTTTTTCCTACAATGTTTAAGTCCTGAATGTTTTGTCTTTCTGGATCTCTCTCAAGGAGGCCGTACTGATAGCAGTTCATAAAAAAAGAAAACTCTTTAGGACAGGGACACCAGGCCCCAAGTTCTTCTCATACATCATTTACTGAGTCTATTTATGTGACTGAGGTGCACGTTTAGAGAATGGCAGTGTTTCTGATCATCACATTTTCACAATGTGACATTTTTAAAGGACAGGTGTTATGAGAAGTAGCACAATAACATGTTCCAGTATCAATAGAGGGGGTAATGTTTACCCCACTCTAAGATATAAGAGTCCATAAACCACGGTGCTTCACTGTCTTCAGCTCTGACAGGCCTCCAAACAAACAGGACGTACCGGTGGAACAAGAGTTAGTGGGGAAGAAAACTGTTTTGTTTCTGCTTTGTAATAAAATAAAAGACCCTGAATGAGAGTCATAAAACACTTGAGGGGTTTTAAAGTGCCTATCACAGAGAATATTTCTCAAAAGAAAAAAAAAAACCACAAGAGGAACAGAAACTAACAGGCACAGTGTGGATTTGTTTTGAAAGTCTGTCATGTACTCAGTAAATTTCCACTTCAGATTACTCAACAGTGTGGTGCAATTCAGTTCGTTGACAGACATAACTGCTCAAACATTCTCCATAAAATGTTTAAGTAATAAGCATGTGGCAAGGAGATGCACATGAGCTTTGAGCACTCCTTAAATCATTCAAATCATTCACATGACTGACTGAACTAATGATACAACTTACACTTTGATTAAAGATCCAGGAACCAATCGGACTGTCTTGCTTTTTTTAACATATGTGCATCATGAAACGTACGTACTTATCAGTGAACATGGAATGCGTATTTGCCAATATAACTGTGTACTGAACATCATAGAGTGTACAGAGTGAGGGGTCACTTCCGGATTCTGACTCCATGTTAAACCTTCTGAGGTGATGAGAGGTTTGTTTAGGGTTTTTAGTGCAGTGTGTCGCAGTTCAAGTACAATATTGTCTTTCAGTGTATTTTTCTTTTTGTTACTAATTCTTCCCCAGTTCAGTTACTTGGTTTCTTGTCACACCAGCTCTTTGAGCTCACTTTCAAGACCCTCTTGGTCACCTTTGTGTTCTCAAAGAAGAATTCTCATCATCTCAGTTTGCTGCTCAGCTGCTCTGCTGTGCTGGTTCTGTTTCTTATTCTTAGAGCCAGTTTAATAGTTTCTTTTCCGTCTCCTTGTTAGTCGTACATGACTTAAGTGACTGTTCCTTTCGAATAACAATAGCCAATCAATCAATAAATCAATCAATCAATCCATCCATCAATCCATCAGACTTTATTTCTAGAGCACTTTCCATGCACATGGTGGCAGCACAAAGTGCTTTCCAAACACACACACACACACACACACATGCACACAAGTACACTCTTTTTGAATTAGTGTGTGTGTGGTTTCTGGTGTTCCTGCAGCCGGCCCCAAGTGGACGCTTCATGAACTGCACTCTTAAGTACTACTGCATCATATTTTGAGACTGTAGGTTTATTTTGAGTATGTACAGCTGGTTTGTTGGCATTGTGGGGAGCACACCTTTTCAACCTAGATTTCATTTGCATCAGGTGGGCCAGCAGTGTGGCCACTTCTACACTGATTTAGTGCGTGTCCACCAAGCGGTTCAGTTTGGTTCACGTTGTTCAGCATGTATTTTGTGGCATTTCTGGCTTTGACTAAAATCAGGACCGGTCCCTAAATTACCGACTTATACCGTCCCACTTTTTGTACCCTTGGTTTCTGTTGGTTTGCCAGACAAACTGATCCACACCCAGAAGGTGAGGCTAGAAACACTGCACTCCATCGTTTGGTCAAAAGAATCACCAGTTCCGGTGTGATAGCAGTAAGAACAACACATTAAGGCTGGGTTATGCTTTCTGCACGCACGTGAAGCGCAACAAACAGATGTGTAAGATCTGCACCACTGAATGCGTGTAGTTTTTATACTCCGCATGGCGCCTGTTGGCTTCCATTCCCAAACTGCAGGGGGCAGTGCATCACAAATGCACGTCTACCAGAGCCCTTCACAAGAGTTGAAAAAATCTGCCTTTGTTCTCGGTGTTCAAAACATTATTTTTTTCACCCATTCCTCCTCTCTCTGGTGTATAACCAAAAGAAATTGTCGTCACATGGTTTTAATGGTGATCTCTGTGTGATCAATCATATAAACGCCTGTGTTTTCATACATGAGACAGTCAGAGCTCTGATTGTGCGCGCATCTCTGCTGGGCAGTTACAAATTTTCAGAGGTGCACGAAGCACTGTCTTCTTTGTGTAAGAGACCACAGGAGGGGGAGAGGCTGCTAAAATGACGTCGGGGGCTTAGCAGACCTAGCAGATACATAAAAAAAAGCACAAACCAGGCCTAACCTTGTCATATTTAAATCCCCAGTCCACTTTGTGAAGATAACTTTCCTTTTGTTTGAAGAATTGCGTTACATAACAGTGTTTTTCTGATTTTTTTTTTGATGACTTTTTACTTTCTGACTTGTTTTTAGTGGTGTACTCTGTGTTATGCTGCTGTGCCATCATGTTATTACGAAACTGATGCTGCTGTCAGCATCTGACTAACACATGTACCAAGAAGAGCAGGGCTGTCTGTAGAAAAACAACGGGATCAGGATGTACTGATCCGACCAGTACCAAACTATACTCATCCATACAGAACCACTCTGTGGAAACAGGGTTCTTGTGCTCCCTAGTTGCTATAGCTGCCTCACCTAGCATGAATATGTACTTCAGTGTGGCTGTTGTCCAAATATTCCAAATTCCAAATATTCATGTTCAGCTGTGAAGAGAGAAACCATAAAGGTGAAACTTCGTATGTCTCAGTATGTCGCCTACGCTCTGTCTGTGTGTCTAAATGACACAATGTTTGTTGGTTTGATTGTACAATCTATAAATTGAGAAAGGTATGACAGAAGTTGGCAACTCTGATGAAACAAAAAAACAAAATCTTAGTATTGATAGCCTCTAGGAACAAGAGAAGAAGTCTGCTTTGACCCAAATATGGTTTTCTTCTAGTTCAAGGGAGGGAATGCCCCCCCCCTAATGTCCGCTCATGCTGAGTCTGGCTGAGAGCCAACTGGCTCTGGTTGCTGACTACAGGTTGTTGACATTACTCACAGCAGCCTAAACTCAACTCTGTGATCAGCATGTCTTCTGTTCTTTTTGATAACTTTTTTTTCAGTTATTCATGGGCTTAACTAAAAATTCCCACACTCCACTGGTATATATGAGTGTATATTTGAACCTTGAAACTTAGGAAAATTTCAAAAAGGGAAGACACAAGCACTTGTTCAAAAGTAAGTTGATGTGATGAGTGATTGGCAAACATTTGCTTAATTCGACTCAAAGGGGGCGGGGCTCAGCAGTGATGCAGTGCTACATGTTTGGTCATAAAGTTGAGAGCAAGTTGAGCGACAAAAAATGACTGGATGCTTTAAATCACTGAGTGACGGCCTGGAGGCAAAACTTCAAACATTCTTCTCAGTTTTCATTTCTGAGATGAGCAGAAAGAGTTAAACCTGTACCAAGGTTCTCTGATTCTTAGATAAAGCAGGTGTTTTTCCACGCTGTCGGACAGTTGTCTCTGAGGATCTCTACACACACCTTCTTGTGCCTGACTCCACTTTTTTCTGGGGAAGAAGGTAATTTAACACTCTGACAAAACTAGTACGATGATAAGAGACAGTATCATGAATGTATGAATGAAGTAATTGTTCTTTTCCTCTTCTAAATGTTAAAGCTCAAACAGAAAGAGCTTAGAGTCGTAAACTTTCCACATGTACATTTTTGAAATGCCAAGGGCTTGTTGATGATTTATATCCTTGTTGTCTTTATATGTTGATGCTTAGATATCTGAGAACTAACAAAACATAATGCACTCATGCAAACAAGTTTCAAAATGAAGCTAATAGACTAATCTTATCTTTATTGAAATAGATGGAGAACTCATGTTTTAAAGTAGAATAATACTATAATGAAGAAAGAAATTGTTATATAGTGTTAGTGTGCGTTTTGTGCTGCTTCTTTTTGTATGCATGCATGTGTGTCCATGTGAATGAATGAATGAAAGGATGAATGTATTTGTGTGGGTTTTGATGATGTTGCATGTCAATACTCCAGAGTACATGTATGGAAGATGAATCAGAAGCATGTGAGAAAGGTATTGGTGAAATTATTGCAGCCTCCTCCTTTGGAGTATGTGAATGTGTGTGTATGAAGTGTAGTGTTGAAGCGCTTTGAGTGGTCAGATTTTTGTGTGATGTGAGGATCATTGATGTATGAGACTTTTGAAAAGACCATTTTTAGAATATTTAAAATAAGGATATATATTTGGCCATTGTTCAATCATTTGAAATGTAGTGTTTACATGCATAAACCCAGTTAAGAGATTGAAGAGTTTTTAGAGCTGATTTAAAAGGACAGCCTTAAAAAAGTCATTTAGGGTGATTACCATTGTTCAACAAGTATCAGTGATTAAATAAGCGGTTTAAGAAGGACCAAGTGGGTGCAGATGGTGCCAGATGGTTCACACTCAAGCAGGTGGCCCGGGTTCAAATCCAGCCTGTGACTTGTTTCCCGTATGTCACTCCCCACTCTCTCCCCCTTTCCAACTCTATCCACTGTCCGCCTCTATCCTCTATCCATTAAAGGCATCAAAAAGCCCCTAAAAAAAACTCCAAAAAAAAAAAAAAAGGACAGGCTTATAGATTTACAGGTAAAATGTATTCGATCGCCCCACATGATACCCCAAAAAGTGGCTTGTACATTACAGTACTTAAAAAATAGTTTTATTTGCAAATAAGAGAAAGACTTAATAACCTTCCAGGTTTTTATTGGGTACCTCAGATGTGTCTGGGTAATGAAAAATTCTGTTCTTTCAAAATTAAAGTCCCAAAATTGTGTTTTCTTGTTGGTTGCCCCAGGTGACATTTCAGATCATGAACATATTAAGACAACATTCGTTTGTATATGATGATGGAAATATAAGTGCAAATGCTTCATAAAGACAATCCTAAATTCTCTCACATTGGTGCTTTAACACTCAGTATGTTTACATGCAGTTTGAGACAAAAATTGGACTTTGAGCTTAGTTGGGCCAAGATTAGCCTAAGCATCGTTTGAAAGACCCATAATGTGAGTGCTATTGCACTGGGATTGGATTTAGTAGGACTCAGCAGGTCTTAGTGTGCCTCTGTGATAAACGCCAGCAAATTTCAGCCTAAAAGGAAGTAGCTGACCATGATAAACAGGACTGCTCGTCCATCACTGCTAGAATGTTGTTTCTTCCCCAGGCGAACCAAAACAAGTTCGACATACATGCAGCTTTTCTCATCAATTGAAGTGGGACGTTCTCAGCCAGAGGTCTGATTCTCTTTTCTACATGTAGAAGCAGACGAGACTAAATCTCCTGCTGTGAGTTTAAGCTCGAGCTATGACCTTAGTAAAGCCACTGTGTGCTTGAACTGAATGGTGGTGGGAGTTTACCACTACCAGTAGTAATTTATGCACTTTGGATACTTGGTAACACTGTAAAAATAGACACCAGATTATATCTGCAGGTGATTCTCATATACACACAGCTCTACACTAGTCCATGTACCACAAAAGCATAACAGAGTTCCTGATATTTTGGTTTGGTTTTTGGTTTTGGTGTATCACTCCAAGATTTTCACCGGCCCTGTCTGGCCACCCTTCTACAATAATTCTGGAGGCCGCACTGATGTTTAGGAAAACCCTTACTACAGCCTCCAAAACATCTTGGGTAGTGTCTTTTTAAGGCTCACTGCTCCACAAACCTCCTTCATTCTGATTGGCCAACCCCCTGGAGGTCTGGTGGGAACAAAGCTATGGGCAGACCTTGGTGTTTGAGGCCCAACCCCTACCTGGTGTCATGGATCAGTGACTGCTTCATCATTTCAGCAAGTTTTGTGCAGCTCTTGTGCTTCTGAACTTGGGAACAGTGGATGCCCTCTCCCATACTGTTCTTTTAGTTCATGGCTTTTCAGAACATTTAGCCGTCCTGTCATTACTACGCTGACGACATTCAGCTCTATCTACACTGCCTGTCCAAAAAAAGTTTCCACAAAAAAGGGCAACACTCTAAGATTTTGTTGGACCTTCTTTATCTTTGATTATAGCTCACATTTGCTGTGACATTGTTTTGAGTGGTTTCTACAATGCCACAGATTTATTTCCATCCAGTGTGTCATTAATTTTTCACCAAGATCTTGTATTGATGATGGAAGAGTCTGACCACTGCACAAACTCTTCTCCAGAACATCCCAAAGATTCTCAATGGAGTTAAGGTCTGGACTCTGTGGGGGCCAATCCATGTGTGAAAAAGATGTCTCATGCTCCCTGAACCACTCTTTCACTATTTGAGCACCATGAATCCCTGAATGAAACTGATGAAAAAATCCATTGATGGAATAACCTGGTCATTCAGTATATTCAGGTCGTCAGCTGACCTCATTCTTTGGAAACATAATGTTGCTGAACCTAAACCTGAGCAACTGCAGCAACCACAGATCATAACACTGCCCCCACAGGCTTGTACAGTAGGCACGAGGCATGATGGGTGCATCACTTCACCTGCCTCTCTTCTTACCCTGATGCTCCCATCACTCTGGAACAGGGTAAATCTGGACTTGACCTCCCAGTTTTTAATAATGAGTTGGACAGTTCGTCACCCATTTTCAGAAGTTTCCACGAACAGAGGATGTGTCCTTCTCCATGACTGTTTTAAAAATGAGAAGTTACTCATTACATCAGCTGAGGTTGAATAACTTGTTTCCAGTTGAAAGTTAATCACCCATGCAGTAATTATCCAATAGGAGGCTTGTACCTATTTGCTTAGTTAAATCCAGGTGGCGACTTTTCTTTTCTTTTTTTTTTTGATCAGGCAGTGTATCTGTTGTTTGAATTAAACTGGGTCCTTCCACCACCCCCCTTCCTGTCTATAAGTTTCTCAAACTCTATTGCAATAAACAGATTTGTCAGATATTAACCCCCCTCTGCCTGGCCCTCACACCTTTTCCCCTCATTTCCTTAGTGACCTCACGTAGTGGTCATTTTAACTCACCTCTCTGATCTCTTTCATACCTACAAACCTCCTCACTTAACCCAGTGCGTGTTTGATCTCTGTGATTTCAAACATTCAGTTAAGCAGCCACTGCAACTGTTCACCGCAAACCATCTGTGACGCTGACTCACTTCCTTGTTTTCAGTTCCTCTTAAAAAAAAAAGAAACGCTTCAGACGGCATGATCATTGTAAACATTACACAAGTGCCTTTTGTTGGAAATCATTCTGCGACTTTCAGATTGTATCATGTATTGTTTCACCACACCCGGGTAAGAGAAAACCTGTGTGCTCTAAACCTGTGATTCATAGAAAGGGATAGTAAAACTTAGTTTCACTTTCTGGGTGGATGCAATCTTTGCCTGAGGTCAGGACTTTGATGACAGAGGGAAACTAATCATTTCATATTTTGTGTCTTTACCCACAGACAGCAGAGATGGCGGTGAACTGGCCAGGACTACTGTCCATCGGTGTGTTTTATCTGATCGTGCTGGGCACAGGAATCTGGGCTTCCAGGAAGTCCAAACGTGAGGAGAAGAAATGCACCGGGAACCGCAGTGAAGTGGCCATGGTTGGAGGGCGCAACCTTAACATCTGGGTCAGCATCTTTACTATGACAGGTAGCATTTCAACAACCGTCCAAATCTGTGATGTGTGGATGTAGAAGGAGACTTTGTGACACTGACATGCTTATGTAGGAATACATTCACAACAGAAAGACAACAAGCTCCACAGGAAAGTCACAAGTTTACATAACATAGCAGAATTTATAAATTTCTAAGCCATTTTTCAGAGAATATGAATGATAACACAAAAACTTTTCTGTCGCTCACGGTGGGTGGTTGGGTGAAGACATTTATCAACAAACAACTGTATTTACTCTTTTTAAATCATTATCACAACAGAAACTTCCAAAATGACCCTGATCAAAAGTTTACATCCCCAAGTTTTTAATGCCTTGTATTTCCCCCTTTAACATTAATAGCAGCTTGAAGTCTTTTGCGGTCCTTGTGGATGAGGGTGTTTATTGGAAAAGCAAATGTAACATTGATAGTTGTGATCAAAAAGTTCAATTTTGGTCTCATCACTTCAATTGACTTTGTTCCAGAGGTTTTGAGGCTTGTCTCTGTGCTGTTTTGCATATTGTAAGCATGATACTTTGTAGTATTTCCGTAGAAATGTCTTTCTTCTGGTGACTCGACCGTGCAGCCCGTTTTTCCTCAAGTGCCTCCTTATTGTGCAATTTGAAACAGCCAGACCACATTTTTTCAGACAGTCCTGTATTTCAGCCGGCGTTATTTGTCAGTTTTTCTTTGCATCCCAAACAATTTCCCTGCCAGTTGCAGCTGAATTTTTTATTGATCTTCGTGACTATGGTTTGGTTTCAACAGAATCTTTCATTTTTATTCTTAATTGGAGTCTGAACACTGCTCATTGGCATTCTCAATTCATTGGATATATTTTTGTATCCCTGTCCTGTTTTATTCAGTTGGATTACCTTTTAGCATAGATTCTTTTGAAAATTCTTTTGCTTTCTCCGTGACTTAAAATTCTAAAACATCAGCGCAGCACTGGATGAAAAATGCAAGCTTCCGCCAGGAGCTCAGAAACTCACTGACCTTTTATACAAGCACACTAATTACAAGCAAATAGATCACAGGTGAAGATGGTTACCTTTAAAATATATTCAAAATATTAAGATATAAATTTGATTTTTGTTTAAAAAAAGTGACAACATTTTGGGATAAATAATCAAATTTTAAGTTAAAAGTGAACATTTTGGGATTAATCGACAAATTTTTAAGAAAAAAGAAAAACAATATTGGATAAAGAGTCACAAATTTGAGATAACAGTCAAACTTTTGAAGGGAAAAAGTCAAAGTTGGGATAAAATGTATTTTGACTTTTTTCTCATTAATTTGACCTTTAGCTCAAAATTTTGACTTAACATGGGGAGAAAAAACTTGACGAAGCCAATTTTTCATTTTATTACTTCCAACTTGCGGGATTGGGTTTATGTTTTTTGTGTATACACTAAAGAACTTTAATTTCAAACAGCAAAGGCATGTTTTACATATATGTTTGGTTTATGATCTTTGTGTCTTTTTGCAGTAGAATAGAGGCTGGATAAAGGGCCGTCTTTTTGGGTTTTACCCTAGATATGAGGGTTGTGTACCCATTGTGTATTAATAGAATGTGAGATTCTCAAAAACTGAAAAGGCTCCAATTCCTTTTTTCTTTTCCCAAGAATTTATTGCTCTGACTTTTTTCATTTAGTCATGTTTTATGTGTACAAATGTGCACACACACAAACACACGTTCAGGTATGACCCCTCTTCTTCTTCATGTTTTTCAGCCACCTGGGTGGGTGGAGGTTATATTTTGGGAAATGCAGAAGTTGTCTACGATCCAACCAAAGGGTTAGTGTGGGCAACTGGACCCATCGCCTTCTCCATTAATATGATAATAGGTGAGTGAGGTCAAAGTCAACTTTTTATTCTTATAACACATTAAACATACATTTTTGTTGCGCTGCCTCACAGCAAGAAGGTCACCAGTTTGAATCCTGGTTTGGATAAGGAGAGTCTTTCTGTGTGGAGTTTCTCCATGCTCATCAGGTTGATTGGTGACTAAATTGCCTGCAGGTGTGAGTGTGTGCCTGTTGGGTCTTCTGCCTGTGTGTGTGTGTGTGAGCTCTGTGATTGACAAGAAACCAGTCCAGGATGTACCCACCTCTCTCCTTAAAACCTTTGCTCAGCCGTGTCCTTCTGTTGGTAGATATATGTTCAGGGGATTCTATAAAATTCCCCAAAATGTCCATGTTTGCTCTGTCTGGTTCCACTGTACTCTCAGACAGAAAATGTTGAAGTCCACCTTTACAGAAAAATTCTAGTACAGCTCTTTTTGCTGTGCTTGTGACCAGTGTTGAAATTTTTTTTATTAAATAAATATTACACAAAGGGAGACAATTTTGAGGCAAAGTCAAAATTTTGAGATAAGGATTCAAAGTTATGAGAAAAGTCGAAATTTTGAGATGAAAAGTCAGAATTATTAGATGAGAAGTCAATATTTCGAGTTAATGAAGTCAAAATTTGAGACAAAAAGTTTAAAAATTTGAGATAAATGGTCAAAATTAAGAGGAAATTGATTAAATTTGACTTTTTATCTAATAATTTTGACTTGATTCATGCAAAAAAATAAAATTAAAAAAAAAAAAAAAACAACAGAAAAAACCCCCAGTTTTTTAGAACAGAAATGGGCTTCATCACATTATTTATTTTAACATCAAGTTAATGTTTTACTTCAAACAGAGGATGAATGTTTTAAATAAATGTTTGGGTTTCGAAGCTTCTTAGTATCTTTGGGTATTTTCTTCACTAAGCCGGTGAGAGGGTCTCTTTTAAGGCTTTTAGAATATGGTCACCCTCTCTAAGACAACTGGGAAAGGCTCCAACCACCTGTGACCCAGAACAGGATGAGAGGTAGAAGGTTCAATTCAGTTCAAATATTTATTTCAAACCAAACAGACAGAAGAAACACTACAAATTAACTAACAAAGACGTTACAAAATCAAACAAGGAGTCTCAAAAAACAACCTGAAAGATGACGGACCATCCTCTAAATAATGATTAATTTTCCTCAAATGCCCCTTTTTTGAACCACTGTTGAACTTGAATCAGTTTTTACTGGATTTACTGGATTAATCTTCTGGACCGTTCCATAATTTAACCCCACAAACAGAAATACACATACTTTTAAGTAAAGGTCTTGGAATTTGTCGCTGAAAATGAAATATGGCTCTTAAATGTTATCTTTTAGGACTCTCCCTCTCTCAAAACAAATTTTGTATATTGTGTGGTAATATATATTTTTTTGCTTTGTAGATTATTTGTGCTGTTTTGAATTTTACCAGATACTGGAACTTTTATTGCGGATGCTTTTAAAAACAGTGGATTGATGTGATTGTTGTATCTGATGTTGTGAAACAGTCTCACAGCTCTTTTCTGTTGTCTGTACTGAAGCTGAATGAATAGATGAATAAAAATCTTTAGTGTTGCACTTTTTTTAAAAACAAAATTCAATGCAAAGGCATTTAATTTCCTGAAGACAGTTAAATATTTTCTCATAAAAATTTAAAAAATAAACACAAACAGTATCACTTCATGTACATAAATAGAATATGTGTATGTTTTTACACTGGAAACGGATATTGAAGAGGAAATGTTAATAAATGTTAACAGAAGTATGTTCTGTGTGACTTCAGGTGCTCTCTTCTTTGTCAAGCCCATTCGGTCTAAGAACTACGTCACCCTCATGGACCCTTTTCAGGAGAAATATGGAAACACAGTGGCTGCCTTTCTCTTCATTCCTGCTCTCATTGGTGATATCTTGTGGATAGCCTGTATTCTTGGTGCACTAGGTGAGTAAAAATGATATTATCTCTTACATCAACACCAGTACAGTATCAGTGTTCAGATGAGCCGCAGTGTTGGAGTTTGGAGGAAACTTGTGGTGACTCTGTTCATCTTTTGGATCTTTCAGGAGGAACAGTCAGTGTGGTCATGGACATTTCATCTCCATTTGCTGTGAGCATCTCTGCTGCTGTGGCCATCGTCTACACGCTCATGGGAGGACTTTACTCTGTGGCCTACACTGATGTCATCCAGCTCAGCCTGATGCTCCTCGGCTTGGTACAAACTTCCTTTTCAGAGCTTTTATAGATCGTTTTTTGCCCTGGCAGGTGCTCTGTATTGCCCCAAACAGAAGCTGCAGTGACACATTTATCTAGAGTTAGACAGTATCTAACAACCAACCCAACATGTGACTAAGATGTTGCTGCTGAGTTAGATTAGTCCCTACATCCAAGTCAAGTAATGTTGTGATTGAGCCATGATTGTTTGGCCTTGCAAGATTTGTGAAAACATTTGCTGTTGCGTTTGCATCATTTCAATATTACAACAGTTTAAGCGTGTTCTGAAGCTGCAGCAATTGCAGGACCAGCCTGTGGCAAAGGCAGAACAGGTTAATGCTAGGGGTGCCAGTGGAGGAAAATTGGATATTTAGATGATAATATGAAAAAGAAGTGGGGAACAATGTGTTTAAGGGCTTAATATAATCTCATAGATATGTAATTGTCATGCTATTATTCAGTAACATAAAGAATCTGGCAAAAATGATTATAACCTTTTAAAAAGTAGGACCCATTTTCATTTGGATTGACCCCAACTGGGCACATCACAACACCATCAGCACCATCAACACCATCAACAGCAACAACAACATTAACAACACCAGCAACACCAACAACACAAACAAAACCAACAACAACCTCCTCAACACTTGCTCATTGTGAATGAGATGGACAAACAGTCTATCAGTTGTCAATGACACTGACTGACAGTACCATATGAAAAACAACTGATTGCATTTAAAAAAAAATCATAAAAAACCCAAAGCTTTCAGGATCCCAAGGGGCAAAGAGAGGAAGACAAGAGAAATGTCAAAAAGACAGGGGGGTAATAAGAAGTTGTTCAACTTTTACCTGGGCAAAGTTGAGTACTGTCTTGCCCTGCAACTCTGAGCAAATCAACATAATGTACCTGCAACGAGGGACGTGCTGACAAGCAGGGGTGTGTCTAGACTCTTGAGACAGGGGTGCCCCGACCCCTAACTCGTACAGGGGGCCATGAATTCTGTGAGCTCACACTCCAATAAACATTAATTTTTTATTTGTATGCATTAAAGATACAGATGAGCAGATGACAGCTGTAATAAACATATAATTTAAAACTAAGTCAGACTAGAACCAAACAGGACAAAAAATAAACAGTGCCGCACTACAAATTCTTCTGTATAAGCTATATGAAATCTTAATTTAAAATTCAAAACATATGAAATCAATACCTGTCTCTTTACACAATATATCTTTCACGGGTACCAATAATCTGTTCATGTCCCTTTATAACAAAGCAGACTTGTGTTATTATGCGTTATAATATTCATTTAAATCACAACATTGTCCAAAATAACCTCATCCTCACAATTTAGCCAAATCTTTCAGCACTTATGTACATTTGGTGACATGCTCTCTTGAAAATTAAAGAAAATAGTAAAAATAATGCTTTTCAATTTCTTTTGAAAACATATGTGAATTGCCTATGGTGGAGGGGTGCTATTTAGAAACTTGCCCAGGGCCTCACGTTAGGTAGGACCGGCTCTGAGCAAAAGTGCTCAGTGATTTTTGATAAAATGCACCAGTGCTTTAGAAACCTGCCTCATGTTGGATAAAATGTTTTTGGAGATTATGTTGCTTAATGCTGCACACCAGATCAACCTTATTGTAGAATTATGACCTCACAATCAAAGAAGGAGTCAGGACAAACTGTTTTTAACTTTGTTTCCTGGTGTTGTCTTTATTCCAGTGGCTCTGTGTACCTTTCATCTTGACCAGTCCCACTTCTGCCAACTTCACTCTTGCTGCAGTCACAAGGGTCCACCAAGAACCGTGGCTCGGCACGTTAGAGCTGGAGCAAACAGGTCGCTGGATAGATGATGTACTACTCTTGGTAAAAAGATGGTTCCAATCCCTGCTTAAATCATTTTATAGTTACAAGTTCAATATTTCTGTCTGTTTTATTGCTTTTGTCTCAATGATGTCTGATCTTTATTATTCTCAAGGCATTTGGAGGAATCTGCTACCAAGCCTTTTACCAGAGAGTCCTGTCCACATCCACTGATTCCCAAGCTAAGATCACCTGCTACGCTGGAGCCATACTGTGTCCAATCCTTGGTATCCCATCACTCATCATTGGGGCAGCAGCAGCATCCACCAGTAACTACTTTCTCCCTTCAGCTATCATGTGATGAATTCTGCTGTTGATCTCTGATGACTGATGTTCTGGTTTATTTACATAAGTATAATTTCTGTCAGATTGGAACGAGACCACCTTCGGTTCACCCAGCCCGTACGAGCAGGGGAAATCTGGTATGATCCTGCCTATCGCCCTCCAGCATCTTTGTCCCTTCTTCGTCTCATTGGTCGGTATGGGAGCACTTGCTGCCTCTGTGATGTCATCGGTTGACTCAGCGCTTTTATCTGCTGCCTCCCAACTGGGCCGAAATATCTTCAAGAACATTGTGTACAAACAGGTAACGCCTCACATCATCATGCTTTATAGAGTGGACAAAAAGGTATCAGGTCACCATAACACCCCTTTAGAAGACTTTTCTTTAAAAGCTCTCTACATATTTCTTGAGGTTAAATAGTCTTGAACATATTTTTCTATAATAAGAAGCCCAGAGCTAAATTATCACACCTTATATGGGTACCAATCACAACTAATTTGTCCATCTTGTTGGAGAAAGATCTTACATTTCCCTTAACCATGGATGTAAAGACATGTCCCTATTGTATCTTCTTAGACACCATAGTACCACAGCCCCAGCACGTCATCTTGCCTCCTCGCGGGGAACATTAGGCCTAGCACTGGTTAGCATCAAGATAGTACTGGCTGCTAACAGCTCATCTTGTGTGTAAACAATGCAACCATGTTTACACCAGAGACTGTATAAAACATGGTTGTAGTCTCCGTGATGTCACCCGTCTATTACTGCAGCCTTGTTTTGTAGCAAAACAACCAACCATATTGGGATTGGGACAGGTGAAGAGTGCCCAAAATAACAGCTATTGGGGGCCCGTCAGTCGCGTGATCTGAGTGGGTGCTCTGATAGGGCAAGCTCTCGATCTTAATATCTTCCAAACAGCGTAGTTAGAAAAAAAAATCACTACCCTCACAGTATGTGCCATTAGCCAAATTAGCAATCCAGACGGGAGACAGGTTTTGTACCAGGCTGTAAATATGCTAATTTTAGCTCTGAAAACAGTTTTTTTCAGATTGACTCCAAGTATTTCTAGAGCCTGCCTCAAGTGGTCACTGGAGGAACAGCAGCTTTGTAGCACTTCTGCATGGTCTCATGTTTTCACACTGGAGGTTGCTGCTTGGGTTGTACGTAGGATCCCCGGACAAATAAGGCAACAAAAACAGTAAAAACACCACTGCAGACTTAACCAGTTTAGTGTCAATGGTCAACAAATAAGACATAAAAAGTAATGACAGACTTAAAATATAAAGATGACTAAAATGAGAGGGAAAAGGATAAGGAGCTGATGCAACATGCTCAGCAATAGCAAGACAATAAAAAATAATAGTATTGTTTGTATGTTTTTCACTGGACTTTTGTTTAATGAATGGATTCTTTGAAAGGGTCTACAGCATCTCAGCAGGCACTGGATTCTAGTTCTAGAGAAATCTAGCCTCTCCTGGCAGGTCGGCCTGCTTGATTGATGTCACACCTTTAGTTTCACACCTTTAATGTCATCTAAGAACCAAAGACCAAATCAACATACTGCTATTTGTCATGTCGTGACAATTTGTCAGGTTGTGACTGATCCTCAGCTGAGCAGGTTCTTTTGTTGATACAAAGATGACAACCGTGAAAAGTTCAGTGTTCTTTGTTGAATTCCCTCCTCTAACTGTTCATTCAGGAAAATATGCTGCAGCTTGTCAGAGAATCGACTCTTGAGGATAAACCAGCGTGATTTGATATGGGTTTTAATTCTGTAGTTTAACTTCTGCTCAACAGGGCAGGGTTTATGACCTATTCACTCTTTAACTGATCATAAATGGTTGCATTTTGACAACATCAGAGTACAATGGTTAGCTATGCAAGGAGGGTCACCACCTTTAAGCAGAGGTGGGAGCCCAAGGTCACTGTGGTGAGAATCAAGCAAGTCACCAGTGAAGTCAAACAGAAACCTGATGACTTCCCTGCTCTTAATATTGAGAACACAAATACATTAGGTGGCTTGGGAAAATGAAGTTGGATGTTATGTCACTAACTTTTAAGCACACCATTGTTCCCGTCTTGGTCCTTGCTTCTAACCCTGAATCTTTTGATGATATTATGGACTGTAGATGATGAAATCCATCAATTCTTTCCCATTGTACGTTGAGAAACAACTATTTCCTCATGCAGTTGTTGACAAAGTGATGAATCTGGCCCCATCTTTGCTTGTGAAGGACTGAGCCTTTTGGGGATGCTCCTTTTATACCCAATCATGACACTCACCTGTTTCCAATGAACCTGTTCACCTGTGGAATGATCCAAACAGCTGTTTTTTAGCATTCAGCAACTTTACCAGTCTTCTGTTGTTTTGGGAACATGTTGCAGCTCTCAAATTCAAAATGAGTGAATATTTGCAAAAAACACGTGAGTTTATCAGTTTGAACATGAACTATCTTATCTTTTCAGTGTAATTTGTTGAATGAAGGTTAAACAGGATGTACAAATCATTGTGTTCTCTTTTTATTTATGTTTTACACAACATCCCTACTCCATTGGAATTGGGGTAGTATGTTACTTACAGTTTAAACTCAGAGTTTAAACTCACCAGAATGAATGGAGCTACACATCACTTCTGTTACCAAAATGCTTTCGTGTTCGTACAGTGAGGCAGGTTGTAAGAGAGTTCATACAGTGACTGGTCAGTAGAGAGAAACTCTAACCATTATGGCTTTAAAGTCTGAGAACACTTGTGATGTAGATTGTAGAACTAGTTAATGTGTTGTAGAAATGCTAATTGCTGTTTAGCAGCTTTATTCAGCATCACTTAATAGTATCAAAAATTGTATATGTATTTGTGACTGTTTTCTTAAAGCACCTCACTATTCTGACAGTTAAAAGAGTTTTAGGAAACAAAGACAAAACATGCACAAGTTTTTAAACACAAGACAACAAAGTCTGCAATTAAACCTCAGATCAGCTGTTTGGCATTGGCAGGAAAGATTTGGCAAATTTTCTCATGGGCACAAACCCTACTCAGCTCTGCTGCTCATCCCATAAATGCATGTTCCTTACAGTTGTGGCTCCATTTTAAAGAGAACAAACATGCTCTCCAGTAGTTTGGGATTTATTACCAAGAAGCTTTGTTATCACAAAGAAATAATGTAAGAGTGAAAGGTTGTGTCAGATTCATTTTATTTCTAAATCAAAGGTCAACAATGTGATGTATTTTGCTTTAATTGAAGAATCAAAGTGGTTAAAGATGATTTCTTCCGTTTCAGGCGACAGAAAAAATGATCATCATCGTAGTTAAAGTCTCCATCTTCCTGTGTGGGCTGATGGGAGCAGGCCTTGCTATGCTATCAAGATCCATCCACCTCTTCTGGATAGTCAGCGCCGATGTGTTGTACTCCATGATGACCCCTCAGGTGACCTGCATCTTCTACCTGTCCCACCGCGTGAACAAATACGGCGCCTGTTCTGGCCTGGTGATGGCGATCATCCTCAGAGTTCTGGTTGGCGAGCCCATGATCGGCCTCCCCGACGTGCTGCCTCTGCCCTGGGACAAGATCCAGGAGGACGGGAGCCGGTATCGCTTGTTCCCTTTCCGCACCGCCATCATGCTCATCACCACGGGGACGATTCTGTTAATATCACAACTGACAGTGTGTGTGTGTGAGAAAAGAGGAGGAAACAGTGCTGAAGAGGGCAAAGACTTGCATTTCATGGTGCCGCTGCAAACGGACGCAGAGGAAAAGGAGAAACTGAACAATGAACACGCCTCCTCACAGGAGAATAAGGAGTGTCCTGACAAATGATGATGGGATTTTCTGCGCTCAGTGTTGGAGAAAGGATTTCTTTATTAGGGTTTAAGCGGAACTTGGGAAAGACTTTTGCTCTGTCTCAGAGCGAGTGGTGTTTTATATTCTTTAAAAGATAACTATTGATACTAGGAGCTCATAACTGAACCAGCAATTAAGTATTAATAAAAAATATTATTCTGAGTTACATCTGGATGTGTGGAATCTCAGTTTTTGAGAACCTTTGATTTCAAAGAGGTGACAGTCAGCAAACTGAAACAGTCTTTCATGAACTGTTCACTCTGACGATACAGTTGTGCCTAAAAGTTGACACCCTATCCAGCAGAATTTCTGATATTTTGGCTTTTTCTCAGAAAATATGAATGATAACACAAAAACCTTTCTGTCACTCATGGGTAGAGGTTGGGTGAAGACATTTATCGACAAACAACTATGTTTACTCTTTAAATCATAACAACAACAGAAACTTCAAAAATGACCCTGTTCATTTTTTTATACACACACACTGATCACAAGTAAATAAATCACAGGTGAGGATGGTTACCTTTAGTAGACATTCAAACACACTTGTGTTCACTTTTGTGCATTTATCAGGACAAAACCACCAGAGTTGTGTAAATTGCTTAAAAGGAACCCTGGCTACCAGAACGTCATTTTCCTCAATGATCAGTGTTTTTATCAGCTACATAAGAACGATAATAAAATCTCTCAAAACATCTTAGATTGTATAAAATTTGAAAAAATATTTTCACCTGTAGGCCGCCATTGTTATTTACGCCACAATAACGTCTGGGTAGTGAGGTCATATGGTTGCACCGGGCTCGATCTCATACAGGATCATATAAGTCCTGGAGCGGACTTCAGTGGTTTCCTGAGGAAGTTTTGTGGGTTTGTGTTGGAAAATAGTCGGCACAGCATTTGGCTTTAGTCTCCGTTTATAATGACCCACACCTGTCAGCTCTTTCATCAGCATGGGCCGGCTAAATGCAGCAAATGCTTCTGGGGAGAAGTGGCCAGAACATAGCCGCGGGTCCATGGGAAGTTGTTTACGCCCACAAGCCATTTCCCACAACTTCCTTCTTTTCTTGTCTTTTGGGAAGCTGTGCAGACTAACATCAGTCTCCTTGTTTCCTTTGGACTGAAAAGTGCACCCAAAAGCAGCCACATGTGGCATTATTATGTTTTTTTCCCTCCTCAAACCTCGTGACTTACGGCGACTAGTAGTGAGTAAACGGCCAAATCCAGATGTTTGGCAACAATGTACGTCATCAACCCAGAATGCATTGCGGCAGTAAAACAATGTCTGCGCCGGAAGGATAGAAACTGTGTTTAAAACTGTATTTAAAAAAACCCCAAAACAATTCCTTATGACTTTTAACAACAAATTCTAGTCTGAGACAAACATTTAAGCATATTCATGCCTGTTAGTCCTAACAGTCGGGGTTCCCTTTAACAGGGTCATTTGTGAAGTTTCTCTTGTCATTATGATTTAAAAAGAGTAAACTATTTTTTTACGCATTTTTTTGTGTTATCATTCGTATTTTCAAAATAAGGTAAAAAAAATCAGTAATTCTGCTGGAGGATGTAAACTTTTTGGCCCAACTGTAAATAACGAGTGAGATATTTGGGGGTTTGGTCACAGAATACTAGAAACAAAAACTCAGATGTGCTGAGCTATGGGGCGTCGATTGAAAAGTTGCACATACTACAAATAACATTTCTCCACATTTATCCCTAAAACATCACTTTTTATTCAGATCAGGAGAAATAGTTGTGTTATGTAACTGTTGAATGTTATATATAAATGTTGAATGTTTTAACCAAATATTAAATGTTATATATACACTCACTGGCCACTTAATTAGAAACACCTGTCGAACTGCTCGTTAACGCAAATTTCTAATCAGCCAATCACATGGCAGCAACTCAATGCATTTAAGAATGAAGTCATGGTGAAGAGGATCTGCTGCAGTTCAAAGCGAGCATCAGAATGAGGAAGAAAGGTGATTTAAGTGACTTTGAATGTTCACTCGCAACCATCTCTAGGGTTTACAGAGAATGTTCCCAGAGAGAGAAAATATCCAGTGAGCGGCAGTTCTGTGGGTGAAAATGCCTCGTTGATGTCAGAGGTCAGAGGAGAATGGACAGACTAGTTGGAGCTGATAGAAATGTAACAGTGACTCAAATAACCACTGGTTACAACCGAGGTCTGCAGAAGAGCATCTCTGAACACACAACATGTGGAACCTGAAAACCATACCAGGTGGCACTGCTGTCAGCTAAGAGCAGGAAACTGAGGCTACAGTTCACACAGGCTCACCAAAACTGGACAATAGAAGATTGGAAAAACATTGCCTGGACTGATGAGTCTGGATTTCTGCTGCAACATTCAGATGGTAGGGTCAGAATTTGGCGTAAACAACATGAGAGCATGAATCCATCCTGACTTGTATCACGGTTCAGGCTGGTGGTGGTGGTGTAATGGTGTGGGGGATATTTTCTTGGCACTCTTTGAGCCCCTTAGCACCAATTGAGCCTGGTTTAAAGTCCACAGTCTACCTGAGTATTGTTGCTGACCATGTCCACCCCTTTATGATCACAGTATCTTCAACAGTCCCATCACAGAACTCGGTAGGTTTCTTTTTTAACAGCTGATGTAGCTGACTGTGTTGGACATTCTCAAAATCCTGCTTGGCTGGAATCAATTCCTGCAACTTTTATTTTGGGACTTCCAGTGGGCAGGAGTGTGAATTTGCATATTAGCTATTTAGAAAGAGTATCTCAAGATTTAGAAATCTTGATCTCATATTTAAAAATCTGAGCTAAATATTTAGAAATCTTAGTGAAATACTTAGAAATCAAACTCCATGATTTAGAAATCTTGACTTCATATTTAGAAATCATTGCAAAATATGGCAACACTTTAGATTAGGGAACACATATTCACCATTAACTAGGTGCTTATTAACATGCATATAAGTAACTTACTAGCCCCTAATTAATATTTATTAAGCACGCATTAACCTCTTATTCTACCTCTATTGCATCATGAATTCAGACCTTTCCATATATTAATATGGAAATTAATTATTACTTATCGACTATAAATTAATGAATGTGTTCCCTGATCTAGTGTTACCCAAAATATTCAGATATCAAAGCTCGAAATTTAAAAATCTTGGATAGATATCTTGAAATCTTAGATAAAAATTAGATTAAAATAAGTTTAGCGAAATATGTCGACTGTGTAAATTTGTAAATAAATGTAAATTTATTGTTTAGATAGAAACACTGAACATTTAGATAAAACATTCAACCTTTATACATAACATTTGATATATATAGATATATATATCTTATCATCTGAATAAAAGGTGATGTTTCAAGGCTGAATGTGAAGAAATGTTATTTGTAGTGTGAGCAACTTTACGACTGGCTCCCCATACTGGACAAGATCAACAAGAACAATGATGCTAATGAGCTTCACTTTTTGACCTGATGACTGATGAGACTTATTTCCAGGGGAACCCTAAATACAAAAGAATAACACTAAGTTTGATGGGAAAATATCTTAAAACATTTAACATTATCTCTCAAAGCAGCAAGATGATTTTACTTGACAAGAAATCTTGGAATAAGACTTTAAAATCCAGAGAAAACTTGAAAAAAGTTCCCAAGTATTAAAAGAATTTAAAAAAGAATAAATCATTTAAGATTGAAATACTTGAAAACAAACATCTTATAAAACAACAATAAGTAAATGTAAACACAAATTTGCGACAGCTTCCTTTTTTCACTCTCAATTTTAGCAGTGAAGCCTCGGAACAAGAAAAACACCAATTATTTCGTTTTAAATTGACTCAGTATTACAGAAAAATGACTGAATCTCATACTTCTGCTTTTACTATTATGAGAGTATAACTTCATGTTCATGTTGTTGCAGACAGGTCTTGATCATTTGACTCGTGCTTATGTTTATGTTGTAATTGACTTAAAACATTTAGCTCGCGTTAACATTCGCTCATTGATTGTTCTGTCTCCTTGTAAATTTTTCCAGATTCTTCAGTGTCAGAAACTGGGACATCAGTTCATCTTATTTCTAGTCAGAAAAACCTCTGAACACTTAGTTTAGGCTCATTCACACTGCAAAAACGGAAATCTAAGAGAGTCATTCTGTCTTATTTGTAGTAAGAATTGTCTTATTGTTCTTAATTTGAGCCACATTCACCAGACCAGGTCATAAAAATGTCTTATTTTAAGCTTTTAAAGACAAAAATGAGTAAATTGTAGTAAAAACTACCAATGGGATAAGACAAATTCACCCGGGAAGTTTCTTGAAATTAGAAAGATGTCTTAAAACAAGAATCTTTTATCTTATCCCATTGGCAGATTTTTTTTACTTGTTACAAGCAATTGATGCCTCATTTTTGTCTTTAAAAAACTTGAAATGAGACATTTTTATGACCTTGTCTAGTAAATGTGGCTCAAATCAAGAATAGTCAGACAAATTTTACTAGAAATAAGACATAATGACTTGCTTAGATTTCAGTTTTTGCAGTGCACCTGATAAATAAACTTCTGATTTTAGGATATTTAAAATGATTCTGGGTTTATCAGTGCCTTTAAATAACTGCAACCCCAAAGTTGGGATGTTGTGTTAAATGTAAATCAAAACAGAAAACAATGATTTGTAAATCCTCTTCAACCTATATTCAATTGAATACACACACAAAGACAAGATACTTAATGTTCAAACTGATAAACTGTTTTTATGCAAATATTTGCCCATTTGAATTTAGCGCCTGCAGCATGTTTGAAAAAAAGCTGGGACAGGAACAACAAAAGACTGGGGCAGTTGATGAATGCTGTAAAAACACCTGTTTGGATCATTCTACAGGTGAACAGGTTCATTGGAAGCAGGTGAGTGGCTTCATAGTAAGAGTGCAGCAACAGTAGACTGGTCTACCTGCAGTCCAGACCTGTCGCCAACTGAAAATGTGTCACATTATGAAGCGCAAAACAATGGAGACTAGGGCTGAACGATTTTAGAAAAAAGATCTAATTGCAATTTTTCTGGCTGATACAGCGATTTCAATTGGATTTACAATTTTCTCTAAATCATGCTTTAGTGAAGTTTTCACAATGTATAGAAACATTTACAAACTTGACAGAAAATAACATCACACCATTGAAACATCAAAAGCTTTTACTCTAATGCAAAGATGAAAATGAAAACTAAAGGAAAGAATTGTTTCAAACTTTTCAATAAAAGGTCAATATTTTAATATAAAAAGTGAAAATTTTGAGAAATAAAGACAAAATTCTGAGACAAAACGTCAAGATTTTGAGATGAAACTTCTGAAGTTTAAGAAATCAGTTAAAGATTATGTGAAAAAAGTACAAACTTTCTCATTCAAGGTCAAAATTTTAAGATAACACAAGTATAAGATAAAAATTCTACATTTTGTAACCAAGGCAATGTTTGAGAGAAAAAGTTGAAATTTTGAGACAAAAAGTCAAAATTCTAAGATTTTAGTCGAAATTATGAGAAATAAATACAAAATTTTTGGATAAAAGGCAAAAAAACAATTTAAAAATAAGATTTTTGAAGAACAGAAAGAACTATCTTTGACTCTTAACTTTTAAAAATGATGTATCGCAAAATATCCATAATTGTGTCAAGTAAAAGAAAATAGAATCAACAACAATCCCAAGGAAAAAGGGATTTTTCCCAACAGTCTCACACTCAAGACACGTGTGTGTATAACAGATGACACAATAGATCCTGGGTCAGTCAGGAGCAGGAAAAAAATAGCAGCTTTGGCGATGACATGATCACGACGTCTGAAATTACGATTTCTATCAGAAAATGATGAATTGTTCAGCCCTAATGGAGATCCCGGACTGTTGATCATCTGATGAAGAATGTGAAAGAATTTCATCTCCAAAGCTTCAACATTTAGTGTCCTCAGTTCACAAACACTTATTGAGTGTTGTTAATGGAAAGGTGATGTAACACAGTGGGAAACATGAACCAGTCCAAGCTTTTTTTGAAACATGTTTCAGGCATCAAATTCAAAAGGAGCAAATATTTGTACAAAAACAATAAAAATGTTCAGTTTGATCGTTAAATATCACATTGTATTCTGTTTTTATTTATATTTTACACAGCATCCCAACCTCATTGGAATTGGAGTTGTACAAGATTTATTTTTTTTTACAAGAATTTAGTTGAACAAATTTGTTCTGATTTGAAAATTTTGCATGTTGTGCTTTGGAAAGATTTGCAGACACCTTGTTTTTGTCTGTTAGTTATATTTAAAAAAAAAAGAAAACTCAATCAAAAAGAGAGAATGCTCCTTAACTGCTCAACCTCATCATTGTTTTGAAAACGGATTTTTTTTTTTTTTTATGGTCTTGTCTTGGTCTGGGTCATGACTCCAAATAGTCTTGTTTTTTGGACAGTGTGGTCTTAAGCACTGATAAATGTGTTCACACTAATAGTTTGGAAAAATGCAGTTCACCTTGAATTCTCAGCTGGTGCACTCAAAACTTTTAAAAAATTGAGTGTGGAATGCTGGACTACTTCAGAGGCCATTTTTAAAAGTTTCTGTTTCAGGAAGGTTGAAATGTTTGATCTGTTTTCCACGTTTCTTTGTTGAAGATTCCTGAGGTAACAAAAGCAAAAACAACAACAGAATCAGCGGAGGAAGATTCATTTAAGGAAACAGAACTATATGCCCAAAAGCAGCATATCTCAGGCTGTTTCTTTTCTACTATTGTTTTTGGATTGACCCTCTGCTGCAGCATGAGGTCAGCAGTCTGTGTCACTGCTGTCATGGTGCTCACCAACACAGAGTTTGAAAATCTTGCTAGGACAGTGATTCCTTCCTAGGGACAGTTGAAAAATGTTTAAAAAAGTTTCATCAGAACAGATAAAAAAAGAACCTCAGTTCAAAAATAACTTAACTTTACTTCTTTGTTATGCTTTTGTCAACTGATTCCATGTAAATGTGAACTTAGTTGACCCTAAAATCATTGTTTTCAGCCTGAACCTGATACATTCACAACCTGATGACTTGTGAAATGATATGTTTATTTCACGTTACTGCAGCTGGGTTTGGGATGTGGAGGGTTAAAAACCGTCACTTGTACCCGTTTGCCTCATAAAAACAACGACAAAAATAAAACCTGTCTGCACAGGCAGGTACAGAGTAAAAAGCATGAATGTGATTTTGGAAGGAAGATTTTCTTTCTTCACTTTATTTTCAAGGTTTTGATTTGATTTCATGGTTTTAAAATCAAACATTTCTACACTAAGAATAAAAAGTTCTCTCTCATATGTGGCTCACGTGAACTCTTCTTACACTTTGGAAGAATAGCTTTTGCATAGTTTCTGAAAAACTGCATCAACAGTCTGGATGATTGATGGAGCTACTGGTGGTTAAAAATGTATCTTACATTTAAAAGGCAAAATAAGAGACGTTGGCTTAAAGAACCTGATGGAAAACAGTGAAAAGTCTAATTTCGTAGAATAAAACTGGTATAAAAAGCTTCTAAAAGAGTCACTTATGAGTTTGAAGATGTGCTTTAAAAGTCTCGTCTTGTCTGAATATTTTACCACACTTCAAACACTGGAAAGACTTTATGTCAGTGTGGATCTTCATGTGGTTCTTCTTCCCTCTCAGAGTATGAAATGCCTTAGGACACACTGTGCACTTGTAGGGACACTCCCCCGTGTGTCTGCGCATATGAACAGTCAAAAAGCATTTAGCGATGAAGGTTTTCTCGCAGTGTTTGCACGTGTACGGCCGCTCTCCTGTGTGAGACCTGGTGTGTAGCTTCAGCTCCCCGGAGGAGAGGAAAGCCTTCCCACACTCCGTGCACAGATAGTTCTTCTCCCCACGGTGCATGCGCATGTGCCTGGACATGTGCTGGATGGAGGTCTTTCCACAGATGTGACACTTGTAGCGTCTCTCTCCTGTGTGTATAGGAATGTGCGCTCTCAGGCTGTGAGCGGTTTTGAAGCCTCGTCCGCAGTACGAGCACAGAAACGGCGTCTCACCTGTGTGGTTCATGCGGTGCAGATGCAGCGAGGACATGGAAGCGTATTTCTTGTCACACTTGTCACAGCGGAAAGGTA
>RPOG01003079.1:43945-72972 GCA_008086565.1 Thalassoma bifasciatum | reverse complement strand
TGAGCTCTGTATCTGTTCGTAGCTAAAGCTCCATGTATAATCCTCCACTGTGTGTCCGCCATCCGCTTCTCTACAGGAGGTTTATACAGGACCCGCCAGCTACCACTAGGGGAAGATTCTGTGCCAAACAGCTCCATCCACTTGGACTCCTTTACTCCAGTCACCGAGCGGCTGTGCAGGAGTTTGGTGCAGCTTAGATACAGCTGCTTCCCACCACATGAAACGAAGGGACCCATTACTGGAGTCCTGAGCGATAGGAGGTACCCCTTCTCCTCCCTCCATTCCCCCACAGCTGGACTCACACTCAGGGATGGAAACACATAATCCACTCCATTTCTCCACTCGTCCGCCAGGCCACGATCCTGAGCAAAAGCCCGTGGAGGTGCAGACAGTGACCGGAACACCTCATCCACCAGGCCCTGCAGCACTCTGATAGACCACACCCCCATCACCTCAGACAGTCTCTCCATTGATATTCCTGTCAGATGACCCAGCTTGACAATACCTGCCTCAGTGAAATGTCTTTTTAGAGAAGTGGAAGAAAAGACACTGCCAGACAGGAGACTGCTGTTTAAAAGAGGCTCTTCAAACAGCCACATGCCTGGCTTAGGATTGGGTGGACGTGAGAAAACAAGAGTCCCCCAGGCATCTAATGGCCCTTTTCCACTGACTCGCCTTGGCCCTACTCTACTCGGCTCTACCCGGCTCTACTTGGTTTGTGTTGCGTTTCCACTAGCGCGGTACTACGCGGCAGACGCAGTTTTTAGTACCTAGTCTACCCGGGTTCCAAGCGAGTAAAGCCGATACTAAAACGTGACGTCCACGGTCTGACGGTCACTCATTGGTCAGAGAATGTCGTCACGGAAGCTTAAGACTCTGAAAACGAATAAGTCAGTGACGGGTTTTTAATGACATTTAAACCCAATGGCACAGAACCAGACTGAATGAAGACAAAATACAGCCCTAAAATGCTCCTTCATGATTCCTAAATAAGTTTAAAGTCCTTTTTAAACGAAAAAGAAGTTAACCACAAAGATAGCTCGGTTTAAAGAGTCTTTACGATTTAATCAAAGTTTGTCGGCACAGGAGCGATCTGTCTGCCACAAGAGTCTTTAAGCACCAATCAGTCCATTAATCCACAGGGATCCAAAAAGGAAAAACAGTTCAAAGAAGAATGATTGCTCAACAAAAAATCTCCGGTATACCAGGCCCAAAAATAAAAAATTAAAATCGATCTCACAGGATCCAGTGAAGAGTTAGGGTGAATTCCAATTCCTGTCTTAACCCTCAATCTTAACCCTCAATCTCAAAATGCGCACTCCCGCGAAGTGTAAGTGCTGTCCCGATTCTCAGAAAGTTGAGGTTGAGGGGCGAGATTGAGGCTGTATCTCCCTCAATATTGAGATTTTCCGACACCACCCTTGGGATTAAGGGACATCCAGAATGCATTGCGTATTGTCGGTAAATAAACATGGCGTCCAAAGTGGCAGAGAAGGCGAGCTACAAATATGGTATTTTCTTTTTTAATGGAGATATAAATATTAGGAAAACCATTGTATTATCTTAGTTTAGACCCATTTTATGGATTATTTACCTTGTTGTTGCAGAACATTTATTTTTATTTTACGATCTTTTGTCAATAGCGTCCGGTGCGGACAAGCCATGTTGCTATCGTTAAAGTTAGTAAACGTTACAAAATGGTCATTTTTCTCCGTGGTAATGTAATTTTTTTATCAAGATAACAGCCTATATAACATGCTTGTGCCGATGATGGTATAAGATGACCGGGCTAATGTCATCTCCTGTAGCCACAGAGTTATGTAACGATAGTTATAGCTGGTGTTTACCTTTCAATAAACTATGGTTTGCTGTGACAGCTGAATATGTCCGTGGTTGTGTTATTTATAAAGATATTTTTTGGATCACGCTAACCGAAGGAATAACTGACAGACAGTCCACAACAATTTCACTTGCATTTAAGGGGTGTCCCATTTCTAAGTCACAAGATAGCCCTTAACACTTGGTTTTGAGGGCTACTAAGATTGAGGGTTGAGCTTGAGGGTTAAGATTGAGGGTTAAGAAAGGAATTGGAATTGGGCCTTAATGTCGTTAAGCAGCGCCTTCGTTTCCCTCTGCGCGCAGCAGCACATGGCTGTTGTTTACCTCTGCTCCTGTGTCATGCCGCCCGACATTGAGCCGCTGTATTACTTTAATGAAATCTTTTGAAAGCTTTGTTTTTTCCTTTGAAGACCACGGTGGCACATATGTTAGTACAAAATTATGTTTGTGTCGCGTTAGCGATGACATGCACGCACTTCTGCGCAGCACTTTAGCGCAGCTGTTATAAAATCCACGCCCACTGTGAGTCTGAAGACGGGCTAGTGGAAAAGCTAACCAAACCGAGTAGAGCCGAGTAGAGTAGAGCCGAGTAGAGTAGGGCTGGAATTGTATAGTGGAAAAGCGCCATAACACTGAGTCGTAGAAAGGGGTAAGTCCATCAAAGTCACACGCCTTCATTAAAAACAACTGCTTATCATAACCCAGCCGCCCAGCCTTCCGAAGCAGCAGGCAGGCCATGTTTGACCAGCAGATAGAGTCATTGTACAGCAGCCGCTGAGCTGTTTGAAGCCGAAAAGCTGCAGTTCTGGAGGAGATGTCAATTAGCTCCTGCCCCCCCTCTGCCACAGGGAGATACAGGACTGATGCTTGCAGCCAGTGATGTCCAGACCAGAAAAAGTCCACCAGAAGCCGCTGCAGTTGTTCGATGAGGCCAGGCGGAGGCACAAGCACTTGGAGCCAGTGCCACAGAAGAGCAGCAACCAAGTTATTAACAATCAGCACTCTTCCCCTGTGGGATAGCTGGGGTAGCAACCATGTCCACTTAGACAACTTTGCTCTTACCTTACCCAGCACTCCCTCCCAGTTCTTTGCCTCTATGGCTGCATCTCCCAAAAACAGTCCTAAGACCTTTAACCCTGTGGTTCCCCACCTCAGGTTTCCTGGTAGACTGGGTATTTCCTCTGCAGTCCACTGTCCTACCAAGCATGCCTCACTCTTCCCCCAATTCACTCTAGCTGAAGCTGCCTTTTCATATAAGGCTAGGCCACTCTCCAGCTCCTGAACATCTGCCTGATCCCTCACAAACACATTAATATCATCTGCATATGCTGATACCACCACAGGTGGGCTGTGGGTCAGTTCTGGCAGACTCAGACCCTTCAGGTGCTTCCTAAACCTGCACAGAAGAGGTTCAATGACTAAACTATACAGTTGACCTGAGATGGGGCAGCCCTGTCTGATGCCTCTGGTTACAGGTACTGAGCTGCTTAACCCTCCCCCCACTTTCACAACACAACATGAACCACTGTACAGTACTTTCACCCACAATAAAAAGTGCTCCCCAACACCAAAAGCCTGCAGTGTGGAAAACAAAAACAAATGATCGACCCGATCGAACGCCTTCTCCTGATCGATGGAAATAATGCCCACACTCCTCTTATACAGTCTGCAGATCTTAAAGGTGTCTCTCATTAAAAACAAATTGTCCAACATGGATCTGTCCGGAACACAATATGCCTGATCAGTCCCGATGAGAAACTCCATAACCACCTTCAGCCTGTTGGCCAACACTATAGACAGTACTTTATAATCTGTGCACTGAAGAGCCACAGGTCTCCAGTTCTTTAAAAGGGTTATATCTCCTTTTTTAGGCAGCAGTGGAATTACAGCACGCCTGCAGGAGGAAGGGAGAGCTCCTTCTTTAAAAGATTCCCTCAACACCTCCAGCAGATCCTGTCCAATAAAACTCCAAAAATGTTTAAAAAAGTTGACAGGTAATCCGTCCATTCCTGGAGCCTTCCCTGAGGTCATCTGTGATATAGCCTTGGTCAGCTCCTCCAGAGAAATGTCTGCACCTAAGACCTCCTGTTCTCGGGGACTCAGCTGAGGAAGGTCTTTAAGGAGGTCTGCAGCAGCCTCTTCATCACATGATTCCTTTTTGAATAAACCAGAGTAAAAATCCACTGCATGCCTCCTCATCTCAGCTGGCTCAGACATCAGCCTCCCATCAGGCAGACGGAGACACACCATCTGCTTCCTCAGGGCGACAGATCTCTCCAGGCTGAAGAAGAAGCTGGTTGGCGCATCTACGTCCTTCAGAGCCGTGAAGCGAGCTCTTACCAGTGCCCCTTTTGCCTTCTCCTGCAGGAAGGAGTTCAGCTGCTGCTTTTTTAACTGAAGGTGTTGAACATTTCCAGCAGACCCACCCTCCAACTTCCTGATGTCTGCCTCAAGCTGCTCTATGGCCCTTCTGGTGCTAACAGTCGAGAAAGCAGTATACTGTTGACAGAAAACCCTGATCTGTCCCTTACCCACCTCCCACCACTGAGTCAGAGAGGGAAACAAAGGTTTTCTGGCCCTCCAGTGACCCCAAAACAGTTTAAAATTTTCACAAAAGGTAAAATCATGTAAAAGCTTAACGTTAAAATGCCAAAATGACCTGGACTTTGGGCTCTGAGATAAAACCAACTCTAAGATCACTAGGTGGTGATCTGTGAAACCCACAGGGTTAAACTGACAGTTAGCTGCATGAGACAAAAAGGAGGTGGACATGTAAAATCTATCCAGCCTGGCTGCACTTATCACCCCATCAGCTGCTTTCACCCAGGTGTACTGTTTAACTGAGGGATGTTTCACCCTCCACACATCCACTAAACTGGCTTCATCTACTAGTTGGGACAGAAAGGAAGATGATTGAGGATGAGCCTCCTGTCCAAAAGTGCATCAGTGCAGCAATTCCAGTCCCCCCCAAGAACAATACACTCTCCCTGTGCACAGCTGTCTAGCTTCTGTTTCACCAAAAATGTCTAGCCGTTTGGAGCCAAGATTAGGGGCATACACATTTATAAAATTAAAAACCACCTCCTGAATTTTAGCCCTAACCATCAGAGCTCTGCCCACAACTATCTCTGAGGTTGACAAAATATTAGCATTAAGAGAAGGAGACAGTAAAATGGCAACTCCAGCACTAAGATTGGAGCCATGGCTGAGTGTATGTTGCCCCTCCCACCATAACCCCCAGTCTGTCTCATTGCTGTGAATGCAGCAAAGCATTCACAGCTTATTGCTGTGAATGCAGCAAGGCATTCACAGCTTATGTTCTTCTGTGTCAAAAAAGTTTAAGATTCTTCTTCTTCTTCTTATTGCTGTGAATGCAGCAAGGCATTCACAGCTTATGTTCTTCTGTGTCAAAAAAGTTTAAGATTCTTCTTCTTCTTCTTATTNTGCTCTATGGCCCTTCTGGTGCTAACAGTCGAGAAAGCAGTATACTGTTGACAGAAAACCCTGATCTGTCCCTTACCCACCTCCCACCACTGAGTCAGAGAGGGAAACAAAGGTTTTCTGGCCCTCCAGTGACCCCAAAACAGTTTAAAATTTTCACAAAAGGTAAAATCATGTAAAAGCTTAACGTTAAAATGCCAAAATGACCTGGACTTTGGGCTCTGAGATAAAACCAACTCTAAGATCACTAGGTGGTGATCTGTGAAACCCACAGGGTTAAACTGACAGTTAGCTGCATGAGACAAAAAGGAGGTGGACATGTAAAATCTATCCAGCCTGGCTGCACTTATCACCCCATCAGCTGCTTTCACCCAGGTGTACTGTTTAACTGAGGGATGTTTCACCCTCCACACATCCACTAAACTGGCTTCATCTACTAGTTGGGACAGAAAGGAAGATGATTGAGGATGAGCCTCCTGTCCTATCCTGTCCAAAAGTGCATCAGTGCAGCAATTCCAGTCCCCCCCAAGAACAATACACTCTCCCTGTGCACAGCTGTCTAGCTTCTGTTTCACCAAAGCAAAAATGTCTAGCCGTTTGGAGCCAAGATTAGGGGCATACACATTTATAAAATTAAAAACCACCTCCTGAATTTTAGCCCTAACCATCAGAGCTCTGCCCACAACTATCTCTGAGGTTGACAAAATATTAGCATTAAGAGAAGGAGACAGTAAAATGGCAACTCCAGCACTAAGATTGGAGCCATGGCTGAGTGTATGTTGCCCCTCCCACCATAACCCCCAGTCTGTCTCATTGCTGTGAATGCAGCAAGGCATTCACAGCTTATTGCTGTGAATGCAGCAAGGCATTCACAGCTTATGTTCTTCTGTGTCAAAAAAGTTTAAGATTCTTCTTCTTCTTCTTATTCTTCTTCTTCCGCCCACTTTTTTGGATCGCTTCTTCTCCCACAAATTTCAACCGATTTTCACCGTTCAAACTTCAAAACGACCAACTCGTTCAGGACTGGTGCGCTATGACTTTTCAGACCGGTTTCACCAATACTTTCAGAGATATTTCACTTTTTTCACGATTTTCACACGCATAGAGAATGAATTGGATTTGGAATCATTCAGGGAATTTCTTCAGCCTCATTCAGACCCTTCTCATTCAGTCATACTTTCAGCCAGAAACTTCATTCTACCTGCAAAATGTTCAGCCATCATTTGGCTTTCTTCAGTATATTTCAGCTTATTTCTAGCTTTTATAGTTTCTTCACAAAACTCCTTCAAAGGTCATGAAGTTGATCAGCCCTTGCAGCAGTTTAACATTGGTGTGTATGTGGTGGAATGTTCAAACTGTAGAGTGAGGATTTGAATTTTAGAGTGTGGACCAGGAGAGAAATCACCTGGAAACTTTTTGGATAAACAGGCCCAGGAGCCACAAATTTCACTCCACATGCTCAAATTTGGGCTCAAAACGTAGGTAATCTTGTTTTGCTTCTGGTTAATGACCCTTGACACCAAAAGGACAAAGAAGAAAGCCTGCAGGTGGCCAACTGTCACAGAAAGTCATCATCTGCCCCCATCTGCTCTAATGTTAATTTTTAAGGGACTTTCTGAGAGATTAAGAAAAAGTAACACTTTTTTAACTCACATTTCTGGTAAAACCTGTGGCTCAACAGACATGAAATTTACATCAATAGATACTCCTAAGCCTTGTGTATCTCATGATAGTTTTCTTTTTCTGCTAGCCCTTAAGGATTTTGTGCAGCCTAAGGATATTCGCACCCTTGTCCCTGGCTCAAATCCAGCTCCTCATCAACTGTCTGTCAGTTAAATCAAACAGCTGCAGCTTCAAACAGCCTAATGAGCAGGTTACCATGGAGACCTGTGATCTGACACATCTGTTTATACCTACAGATCAAAACACTGCTGAAGAAAGATACTCAAGTGATTGTTTCTCTGCATCACTGACCAACACACAGCACACCAGCACACCAAACATATACCCACACACAAACAGACCAAACATACACACATACAGAGACTCTCTCTCTCTTATACACACACACACACACAACACACACATCAGCACATTAACCATATACACACAAAAACACACACACAAGCACACACACTCACACACAACAAACACAAGCATATTAACCATATACACACAAACACAAACACACACACTTCACTCTCTCTAACACACACACACACACACACACACTTCACTGTCTCAAACATCTGATAATTCTGATAATTCCCACACAACTTCTAGGCATAAAAAATTCTTTCATTGTGATTCATTGATTTCCTTTCTTTTCCATTTATTCTTCAATTCACCCATTCATATTTTCATTTTGGATATTATTTCACATTCTTTCAGCCAAGTCTTCATGTTCATGTTCGTGAGTTCTCCTTTGACATTTTGCATTCAGCAGTTCAGCGCAAGCTTTTTCAAGATTCCTTTGACCATTTTCAGATAAATTCAGTCATTCAGCATATTCAGGATTCTGCATTAGCAGTTCAGCGCAAGCTGCTTCAGCTTCTGCATTCACAGCGCAATTTCTTCAGAAATTGCTTTTCTAGTGTTCTTCTGTGTCAAAAAAGTTAAAGATTCTTATTCTTCTTCCGCCCACTTTTTTGGATCGCTTCTTCTTCCACAAATTTCAACCGATTTTCACCGTTCAAACTTCAAAACGACCAACTCGTTCAGGACTGGTGCGCTATGACTTTTCAGACAGATTTCACTTATACTTTCAGAGATATTTCACTTTTTTCGCAATTTTTCTTCCATCTGGAATAACTGTAAAAATTCAGATTCTGAAGATTTCGGCAAATTTTTTTCAGCCTCATTCAGACCCTTCTCATTCAGTCAAACTTTCAGCCAGAAACTTCATTCTACCTGCAAAATGTTCAGCCATCGTTTGGCTTTCTTCAATACATTTCAGCTTATTTCTTGCATTTATAGTTTCTTCACAAAACTCCTTCAAAGGTCATGAAGTTGATCAGCCCTTGCAGCAGTTTAACATTGGTGTGTATGTGGTGGAATGTTCAAACTGTAGAGTGAGGATTTGAATTTTAGAGTGTGGACCAGGAGAGAAATGACCTGCAAACTTTTTAGATAAACAGGCCTAGGGGCCACAAATTTCACTCCACATACACAAATTTGGGCTCAAAACGTAGGTAATCTTGTTCTGCTTCTGATTAAGGACACTTGACACCAAAAGGACAAAGGACAAAGCTCGTACATGGCTAACTGTCACAGAAAATCATCATCTGTCCCCATCTGCTCTAATGTTAAATCTCAAGGGACTTTCTGAGAGATTAAGAAAAAGTAACACTTTTTTAACTCACATTTCTGGTAAAACCTGTGGCTCAACAGACATGAAATTTACATCAATAGATACTCCTAATCCTTGTGAATCTAATGGTGGTTTTGGTTTTCTGCTAGCCCTTAAGGATTTTGTGCAGCCTAAGGATATTCGCACCCTTGTCCCTGGCTCAAATCCAGCTCCTCATCAACTGTCTGTCAGTTAAATCAAACAGCTGCAGCTTCAAACAGCCTAACGAGCAGGTTACCATGGAGACCTGTGATCTGACACACCTGTTTATACCTACAGATCAAAACACTGATGAAGAAAGATACTCAAGTGATTGTTTNGTTTCCTGCAGGAAAATAACATCCAACTTTTTTTGTCTTATGACTTCCATGACCACAGCCCTTTTCTGTGGACTTCTATACTTCCCATTTATGTTTAAAGAAGCCACCTTCAAAGCCCGCATATGAAAGGTTGGAGCACAAAAAAGAAAACAGACAAGAAAACAGCAGAAAGGAAGCACCCAGTGATGTATGATCATTTTATAATTAGCTGGAGACTTTCATTCTCCTTAATCTTTTACCACCTCTGAGACTTTTCTTTAGCACAGTCACTTGTTTTCTGAGCCGATACCTTTTTTTCTCATCCAGCAGGTCTGTGCCAACAACCCTCTGAAGAGTGCTCACTGTCTGAATAAACTTCTGGATGTCAGGAAAAAAATCTGACACATCCACTGACCTACCAAAAGAATCATCCAAAAAGTCATTTATCTCTTTTAAAGAGTACAAATCATTACTCTGAGAGACACTGTCTGCCACAGAAACATTATCAGAGTCTACGTCATCCTCTACCTCCATATCAGTAGCCTGACTGTTACTCAGCGTTCCTCCCCAGGGCACGCCCCCGCGGGCCCACCCCCCCGCATGACTCGCGCCTGCCGAGCTGTCAGCAGCAGCACCCGCTACCGCAGCACTCCTGGTATCCGAGCCGGACGCACCAGCTGATTCAGGCAAAACAGCTACAGAACTCTCCACATCACTATCAGCCCCAGCGGGTCTCACTATCTGCTGTCTGTGTGGACACGCAACACACTTATGCCCCACGTCTCCACACTCAAAGCACTTCATACTTCCCCAACTCGCATACACCATGTAAAACACATCCTCATGCTTCACCCGGAAAGACACCTCTAGTGACTTTGGGGGAGAATCAATAAACATGAAAGCCTGTCTCCTCAGGGACTGACCATGCTTTAACTTGTCACTTTTACAGCCCAGGCCCAAACTTACCATACCGCTTCAGCTCTCGCTCCAGCGCCTCATTTGGGATGAAAGGAGGAACTCCAGACACAGTAACGCCCGTGAAAGATAATGCCAGCGGGGGCACTTGGATAAACTCCTCAGCCAGAACAACACCGCTCTCAATGAGCTTGGTCACATCCCTCTGATCCTTCAGGAAAACCACCACTGCTTTGTTCATTCTAGAGGCATACAAGACGTTTCCGTGGCCTACCTGTTCTCCTATGGCTAACAGCACCTGCTCCACACTGGAGTTCTGCCGTGGCACCAGCCTCACGCCGTGTCTCAGAGACACTGCTGGCATTTCGGAGGACGCCATCCTCGCCACGAGGCAAGGATAAAATACAAAAAAAAGTACTCTAACACAAACTAAACAATCAACAACTATAACAAAACAATGATCATACAGTTTACACAGTTGAAAACCAAAGAAAAGAAAATAGAATACAGTTGGAAAAATCCCTCTCCTCTCTCCACCTCACGATGTGACCTACAAGAAGAAGAAGAAGAAGAAGAAGAAGAAGAAGAAGCAGAAGAAGAAGAGGAGGAAGAAGAAGAAGAAGAAGAAGAAGAAGAAGAAGAAGAAGAAGAAGAAGAAGAAGGTCAGCGGATGGATTCCCCATTCGGGCATGGTTGGCCTTTCTGTGTGGATTTTGCATGTTCTCCCCATGTATGCGTGGGTTCTCTCCTGGTACTCCAGCTTCCTCCCACAGACCAAAAACATGCCCACGTTAGGTTAATTGATTATTCTAAATTGCCCATAAGTGTGAGTGTGTGCGTGAATGGTTGTTTGTCTCAGTGTCAGCCTTGTGATCGACTGGCGAACAGTCCAGGGTGTACCCTGCCTCTCACCCAGTGACAGCTGGGATAGGCTCCAACCACCGGTGACCCTGAACAAGATAGACGGTTAAGAAAATGGATGGATGGGTATTAGCATGGCTGAGCCTTTTGAGCCCCGCCAGGATCAGGCACAGGTGTGGAAATCAAGCTCCACTCAGGCAACTCTAAGGTAGAGGAGGACACAAGGCAGGTTGGAGACTGCTAAACAGGAGAGTAATTGCAGGGCCATGACAAGTTTAATAATAACAAAAACACAAAGAAGGCATTGAAGGCATTGGTTTAGTGAAGAAAAACACTGCAATAAAAGAGGGCAAACAAATTTTACAGGATAAACGTTAAATTTGAACATTAAAAAACATGTGTACAGCATTGACCAGTGCAAACAAGGGATGGCACATTGCTTGATAATACACATTATTTGCACACAATACAAGCCTCAAACCATGCTCACACAGTACAAGAAGCATGAAAAATACACACACTTTACTATGCGTAATGCAGACACCTGCTCTAATACAGTACAAACACAGCATGGTACTTTTCTACATCACATAACCTCAACACTGAAACAAGCACACATTGAACAAATAAGAACAAATAAAGAAAGCCTCATTCATCACTACTCACCTTTTCTCACATGTAGTTGCTCCTTCAGATGCTCCTTCATTCTCAAACCTGTCAGCCACTAAAGCCAGTAAAATTTTTCTGGATGCAAAGAAAAACCCACAGTTAACTTCAACTGAAATACAGGACTCACTGAAAAATGTGACCTGGCTGTTTCAAGATGCACAATAAGGAGACGCTTGTAGACAAATGGGCTGTATGGGTGAAAGCCATTTCTACCCAACTGCCAAAAATTGTCCCACTTACAATACGCCAAACAGCAAAGAGAAAAGCCTCAAATCTTCTGGAACAAAGTCATTTGGAGTCATGAGACCGTACTTGAACTCTTTTGCCACAACCATAAACTTTTCTTTTGGGGAGGAGTTAACAAGGCCTATGATGCTCATGTATGTTAACTTATGAGTTTATGAGGTATTGTACAGAAGTAAACCAAATTTCAGTCCCACAGTACTAATCATATTCTAAAAAACAGTTAAACGTTCAAACTTTGCAGCCATGCAAATATCATGTAATGATCTATTTTTTTCACAAAACATAGGTGTTAGTTCAGTTTTGCCTTCCTCGTCCAGTTTGTAATTTGTCAGATGTAAATGTCTTGTATGAATTGCGTTGGTAGTTTGGAGTTAGTACCATAAATGTCCAGCTTCTGTTTTGGCTAGGGGTGCATTGATACCGATACCGATACCGGTATTGGGTATCGATCTGATACCCGGCATGAGTACTCGTACTCGTACCCATAAATTTGCCACCTATACCATGACACCGATACCGCTTTCCGGCAGCACGCATGTGCACACTTGACTGCTAAGCGGGAAGCCCGTAGTCATGTCAGCGGTGTGGAAATACTTTCAGTTGGATGAGAGCGATAAAAGCAGAGCAAACTGCAAGTTATGTCCTGCTTAAGTGTCGAGAGGAGGGGCAAAAGCTTCCACGTACAACACTAACAACTTAATAAAACACTTGAAAGCCAAGCACCCAACAGAATACAGGGAGTTTACCAGCACAACCGTCGAGAAACAACCAACGTTCAAGCAGACGCTGGCCAAGCGGGAGAAAATGTCCAGGCACAACCCTCGTACAGCCAAAATCACAGATGCTCTGGCCGAGTACATTGCCCTGGATGACCTGCTGCTGTCCGTGTTCGACAATTTGGGATTTTGGCGTCTTCTCTGTATACTGGAACCTCGGTATGAGATTCCTAGCCGTAACCATATCACAGACACGGTGCTCCTGAGGCTGCACGACTTCACAAAAAAACACATGCGCAACCTGTTGTAAGATGTTAAAACGTTAAGCTTCACCACGGACATTTGGAGCAGCAGCGTTAGCCCACTGTCTCTTTTTAGCCTCACTGCACAATGGATCGATGATGATTTTAAGCTGCAGAAGGTGTCCTACATGCAAAACAATTCAGAGGTTCGCACACTGGCCAAGCCATTGCAGATGACTTTGATGTCATGCTTCAGACGTGGGGCATTGATAAAAGTGCAGTCCATGTTGTGTTGCATGACAATGTGAAGAACATGGTGAAAGCCATGAATGTCGCAGAGCTTACGAGCCTCCCGTGTGTTGCTCACACCCTTCAGCTGGCTGTCAATGAGGCTGCTGGCTCAGAAAAGTGTAGCAGATGCAGTGTCAGTGGGAAAAATTGTGGGACATTTTAAACACTCTGCTTTGGCCTACTCTCAACTGGAGGACATACAGGTGCAGCTTAACCAGCCCGTTAAAAGACTCCAACAGGATGTCCTGACCCGCTGTAATAGTACGTATTACATGCTCCAATTGCTCATTGAGCAGAAGAGGGCTCTCGAAATATTTGGGTCAGAGCATGAGCTTCCCAACAACCTCACCATCACAGCTCATTAGTGGTCACTTTTTGAGAAAACTTTGGCTGTGCTTGCTCCGTTTCAGGAACTAACCCGAAAAATTAGCTCAGGTGATGCACATGCATCTGATGTCATTCCAGCTGTAACCGTGCTTATGAGACTTCTGACCAATGAAACGGACGAGGACCATGGCATCAAGACCATGAAGGGGACACTGGCTGCAGCTGTTAAGAGGCGCCTCAGCGATGGGGAAAAAAACCCTTTGTACTGCATTGCAACTCTTTTGGATCCATGGTCAAGTTTGTGTGTGTGTGTGTGTGTGTGTGCGCACAGTCTTTCAGTTTGTGTCCTTTGCGTGTGTGTGTGTGTGTGTGTTTCTGTCTATCTGTCTCCACTGCGTGTGTGTCTGTCAATGTGTGTCTCTTTTTAAGTGGCATAAATATTATAACTGCTGTTTTAGGTACAAAGATCGCTTTTCACAAACACTGACACCACTGCAGAGGCCAAGAACATGCTGATGCCGGAGCTGCGAAGGATGTCCACAGGAGAGACGGACAAGCAGGAGGGTCTTGGGGAGCCATCTGCCAGAAAGTTGCGTAAGGTGCAAAACCAGTAGCAGTCTGGACACTTTGTTTAATATAATAGCAGGTGAGCGGGAACCAACATCATCGGGTCTTGCACCGTGGGAACTGCCATTCAGTTACAGACATATCTTGCAGAGACCACAATTGCTCGAGAGTAAAACCCTCTACAATACTGGGGGGCTCAAAGAGTGTGATTTCCAAATCTGGCTCAAATGTCAAAGAGATACCTATCAGCCCCATGCAGCAGTGTGAACAGTGAACGACTGTTTAGCTCAGTGTCCCACATTGTTGATGAAAAACGCAACAGACTCACTGCTGAAAATGCAGAGAAGCTTATTTTCATCAAAAAGAACCTGCCCCTCACTTTCTCAAAATAAGGTTGATTGTCACAGACAGAAATTTTGATGACGTTGATCACTTGAGTTTCTTGGCCACAATTTTATGTTGGTTCTTGAATGAATATTTTGAGTTTTGAATTTTAAACATGTGCGAAGCTGTTAAAACTCAGACATAGCAAGTGACATTTTTTTACTCCGTTTTTCTGGCAATAGGTGTGGCCAGAGGTGGGAGAAAGTCATTGTATGGCAAGTCTCAAGTAAGTCTCAGGTCTTTGATCCCAAGTCTTGAGTCAAGTCTCAAGTTAACATGTGCAAGTCCAAGTCAAGTCTCAAGTAAAGACATGTTAAGTCGAGTCAAGTCCAAAGTCATAGGCTTGAAATTTCAGGTCCTTACAAGTCATAACTAAAAACTTGGTTACCACCCATGTTGTTGGTTCTTGACCCTTTAACACCTGAGCCCTAAAATGCCTGCCTGGACTATTTTGCTTGTCTTGACCATGAAACGGTCAAAAAAGGTCCTGCCAGTCAGTGCTTGGGCCCATTTTCTATATAATACTTAAAACGTTTAATATCTGGTGTCCTTTCCAATTTACTGCATTTTATATGAGAAAAAAAACACAAACAGAGAATTGGATGTTAGAGGTTCATTGAAGAAAAAACACTTAAAACAAACAGATCGAAGGAATTTTACAGGATGAGCTGAAAATTGTAACATAAATAAACATATGTACACTAACGTTCATGAGATTTTTTTCTCTTTTTCTGTATAAAAAGAGGTATTGACAGCATCACTGGATCCTCCAGGATCTAAGATCTTTGCACAAAAGTCACTGAAGGATTTTTTTCTCCTCTTCTTGACAGAAAAACTTTAACTGGAAGTAAAGGAGAAAGATATTCAGCTACTCACGCCTATTGTACAGTACAAACAAGGAATGGTACAATATTTATAAAGATTAGCAACCATTCAAATCTCAAATAACGCTCACAGCAAAAATAAGACTGGAAACCCATTTCTGAAACCGAAGAAAGACTTCATGCGCTCTTTTGTGTGCGACGCGTCACACACACATTCTGGTTTACAGTACAAAGTGAGGACATTACTCTGTTCTAAAGTGGTTACTATATAACATCAACAATGAAATTTGTTCATAATGTACAAATAAGACTCGGTAAATCCTTCGCAAAGACTCACTACACAATTCAAGCATCAAATTACGCATAAAAGGAAATAATAACTAGACAGAGAGAGCTTCATTTATCCTGAAGTCCATCCCATCTAACGTTATCTTTTCTCAGAAGTTGCTCTCAACGATGCTTCTTGGTCTCAAAGTCATGCAGAAACTTCAGTGGAGTTATTTTAACCCAAAAGGATCTTATTTTTTGGACAAACCCCGCTCTCTTCTCTCCGTGTCTCCCTCTCATCCATTCGCTTCGTGGTCTGTGTGTTTATTCGCGGGTTTCCTTGAACGCCTGAGTGAAATCACTGTAATAACCACATATTGGCTGAAAGAGCAAGCCTCAGCTTTCAGAAATCGTTGGAATTTTTTTGATTGTGCGAACCGTTTAGGAGTGGCATTAAAAACAGATGTGTCGGCGCCGACACATCACCCGATTGACGTTAATGGATGCATTCAATGAAGCTGTGGGAAAATGTGTTTCCATGCTGGAAATGAGAGAATAATGGTCGCATCAGTTGAATATTTTGAATGGGGGCACAGGTTACTCAACACACTCACTGAAAATCTCAAGTATTTTCAAATCATTGGACTGAAGTCCGGGTCAAGTCCCGAGTCATTGATGTCAAAGTCCAAGTTGAGTCTAAAGTCATCAAAACTGTGACTCGAGTCTGACTCGAGTCCACACCTCTGTGTGTGGCAGTGCCATGTTTAATGCACTTTTGTGAAATGTCAGCACTGAGTTTGTGACAAAGTTTAACTGAAATCTTACAGTATGTGTGGCAGTGCCATGTTTATATAAGCACTATGCTGAATGTCAGTATATGACAATTTTGTTAAATTTGTGTTTGTACTGCAATGACACTTGTGACAGTCCCCCATGTACAAGAAAAACATTATGATAAAATGTGCTCAAATAACAGATGATGTTGATGGAACAATAAAAGATTTCAAAGTTAATTTGTGTAATGGTGTAAGTACTCAGTATCGGTATCGGTGAGTACTCAAATGCAAGTACTCGTACACGACTCGTTCCGGAAAAAAGTGGTATCGGTGCATCCCTAGTTTTGGCAGTTGCTTGGGAGTTTAAGGGTTTTCCTTGTTCATCATAGTTGCTCTTCTGTCAGGATTTTCTTTTCCACAGTTTGTGGTTTTTTGGTTGTTTTGTTGAGGGTGGAAGTAGTGCCCTGTTGCCTTAGTGCCACTCACCTTTTTTCATATGTAGTGGCTCCTTCAGATACTCTTTCATTCGCAAGATCATACAGAAACCGCAGTGAATGCTTTACGATCCAGGAGGATCTTTTTTGGCATTTTTGGAGAAACTCAGCTCTGTTTTCTTTGTGCATTCCTTTCATCCTTCTGCTTCTCGTCCATGTATCCATTTGCAAGCTTAAATACTTTACTGAAATAACCATAGCAACAATGTTAGCTAAGATAGAAAACTGAAGGCTGAACCAAGATGGCGCCGCAGATGGGAGCCCTGGTATTGCACTCTCTTGGACATGTTGTGTTTTTCACTTTTTTGTAGTTTTGTGCTCCCCTCCTCTGGTTTCTTTTACCAGAGAAGAACTTATTAACATAGGGCAGACCTCTGCTAACCTTTTCACACCGGTTTTCATTGAACCTGAGAGCTACACCGAGATTCTTGCAGTAGGAGCCACAATTGTCTACCGTTTATGCAGGAGGCGCCGGCGAGGTATGTGTGCAGGAGCGCTCATGAGACTGATACAGCGAGGATTATGCAGTGCACTCCCGTCCATTCACCTAGCCAATGTCCGCTCCCTGGCTAATAAAATGGATAAACTGTTCCTCCTTAACTCAAGGAACCCGGACTTCTGCAGATACGCTGTCCTGTTTTTCACTGAAACCTGGCTCAGTGATCACATCCCGGATACTCGCTACATGTACCGGACTTCTAGCTTCTCAGAGCAGACAGCATAACAGAGCTCTCTGGGGAGACGAGGGGAGGAGGAATATGCTTCAACCTAAACCAAGGTTGGTGTGCAGATTTCTCAGTGCTGAAGAAGTCATGTAACCCAAATCTGGAGACCTTCTCCATAAACTGTAAGTCGTTTTACTCGCTGTGGGACTTTACCTCGTTTGTTCTGGTTGGTGTCTACATACCACCTCAGGCGTGCGTGTCAGAGGCTTTACAGCACCTGGCTGACCAGATTACAGACGTGGAAAAACAACATCCTGACTCCCTGTTCATCATTCTAGGGGACTTTGACAGAGCTACCTTAACCCATGAACTCCCTAAATACAGAAAGCATAACAGTGTCCCACCAGGGGCTCTGACACTCTGGACCACTGCTACACAGTAATAAAAGACTCCTATCGCTCTGTCCCCCGTGTAGCTTTAGGGCTGTCCGATCACTCTCTAGGCCTTTCTCAATACCAAGTGCAGACTCCTGAACTTCTGAAGCACGGACCTGGAAGAACGGCTGGGGAGTCCAAACTTCCGAGAACGGGAGATCGTAGTACGTTCTTTCTACAATTGGAATGGCGGTGTACTCGAGACATCACTTCCCAAACTTCGGTCTACCGCCAGTAATTATCCCCCAAAATGTTTATTTTATGTGTTGTACAGTTCAATAAAAACTACATGAAAGAAACACCTACCTCTGTTTTTTAAACTTTAAATGAATAAATATACAGATATATTTATCCGAAGCCAACATATAAAAGCCAGTGGCGGGAAAAAGGTTCCGGCGTCTTCATTTCTTTATGAATGAAAACTTCAACATAAACTCTACATAAAATATTTAAAGTCTGGAAAAACAAAAAATGGATGCTGCACAGAGAGGCTGAGGATGAGGCTGTCCAGCTCAAAAGGCGAGTTCGCCTGAGAAGACAACCTTTTCGGTTTTTGTTAACCTTTCCGACCATTGGAATTAACAATTGACAGTTTTCTCAGTACACCTACATAATAATAATAATAATAATAATAATAATATTATAATAATACATTTTGTTTCAAAGCGCCTTTCGGGACACCCAAGGTCGCTTTACAAAGGGTAAAAAACACATAAAAACAAAATAAAGTTAAAAGCAGCAACATAAAAGCAATAGAATAAGGGACAATATTAAAACAGCAGTTAAAAACTGTAGGTTTTATGAAACAGATGAGTTTTGAGTTTTGATTTGAAGATGGGGAGGGTGGCAGAGTTACGGAGGTCTGGGGGCAGTGAGTTCCAGAGCTGGGGAGCAGAGCAGCTGAAGGCCCTGCTCCCCATAGTGCTGAGACGGGCAGAGGGTACAGTGAGGTGTAGGGAGGAGGAGGAACTGAGGGAGCGAGAGGGGATGTGGACATGAAGGAGGTCAGACAGGTATGGAGGAGCCAGGTTATGGATTGATTTGTAGGTGAACAGGAGGATTTTGTAAGTGATCCTTTGTTTTATTGAGAGCCAGTGAAGTTGTTGAAGGATGGGGGTGATGTGGTGGGAGGATGGAGTTTTGGTGATAATCCGGGCGTCAGAGTTCTGAACCAGCTGGAGTTTATGGAGGGATTTATGTGGAAGGCCGAAGAGAAGAGAGTTGCAGTAATGGAGGCGGGATGTGACGAGGCTGTGGACAAGGATGGCGGCGGTGTGGGGGGTGAGGGAGGGGCGGAGACAGTTGATGGAGCGTAGATAGAAGTAGGCAGACTGGGTGATGCCATTGATGTGGGACTGAAATGAAAGTGTACCGTCGAGGATGACACCCAGACTCTTAACCTGAGGGGAGGGGGACACAGAGGAACTGTCGATGGAGAAAGAGAAGCTGTTGACTCTGGAGAGGGTGGATTTGGTGCCGATGAGTAGTATTTCAGTTTTATTGCTGTTTAATTTTAGGAAGTTTGAGGTGAACCAGGATTTAATTTCAGTGAGACAAGAGGTAAGGGAGGGGGGAGGGAGTGTAGAGTTAGGCTTGCAGGAGAGGTAGAGCTGGGTGTCATCCGCGAAGCAGTGAAAGGAGATATTGAATTTGCGGAAAATATGGCAGAGAGGGAGAAGGTAAGTGATGAAGAGTAGGGGCCCCAGGACAGAGCCCTGGGGCACACCTGTGGTGACGGGGGAGGGGTCGGAGGTGAGGGACTTGAGCTGGATGAACTGAGTGCGGCCTGTCAGGTAGGAACGGAACCAGTCGAGGGGGGTGTGAGAGATACCAATGGAGGAGAGTCTATGGAGGAGGATGGGGTGGGAGATGGTGTCGAAGGCCGCACTCAGATCGAGGAGGATGAGGATGGATAATGAACCGGAATCAGCCTGTACCGTCAGGCCAGTGAGAAGATCATTTGTGATTTTGATGAGGGCAGTTTCTGTGCTGTGATTGGGGCGAAAACCAGATTGAAAGGGCTCATACAGGCTGTTGAGGGTGAGATGGTTATGGAGTTGGGAAGAGACTATTTTTTCAAGGATTTTGGAAATGAAGGGCAGGTTGGAAATGGGTCGAAGATTATTGAAGTCGTTGGGATCTGAACCGGGATTTTTCAGGATGTACATAAAAGCAACAACGGTTTTATACAGTATATACATATTCTGATCAATCCAAGGTCGTCTTTTATTTATATAGGCTTGATATGGCTAAGTATATCACAATAAAAAAAGCCTGCATAATTTAACCCAGAGGTGTTCTATCAGGATTACACATTACAGTGGACAGTACAGGTTTGACACTTGATATAGTGACTGATTAACTTACATTCCTTACACACCTGCCCTTTGTTTTCTTGGCACTGGGACACCTGGGGATTTATACTGTGACAGGCCAATTAGGTGAATAAAACATCACTACATTGATGCAATAAGAATCCATACCAAGTTGGTGTCACAAAAATCACTAGTTATCAAATTAAACAGACTCAAGCACATAAAGGACATCATTTACAGTATTAAGCGTTTTACATTCAGTAAAAAAGTTTTTCATTTCTGATTCATACTGTCTCATTTTTTTTATTTAAAGTTAGTTATATATGATATGATAATTATGTAAGCCTGGGTATCTTTTTTCACCTATAACCCGGAAAGATATTTGTGCCTATCACTTACCAAGAATCAAAATAAAAAATTAACCCTTGTCACAAGAAAGAACAACTTAACAGGTCAGGAGTTCAGGGGAATTTAGTTTTTGAAATAGTTGACTTAAACAGTATAAATCAACACAGAGTTCAATAAGGACAATGGAAAATGCTGATTATGCTCAGCATTTTAACTTAACTATCAAAACCAGTGATAACGATCGATTTCAAAATTGCAGTCAGTTTTTTTCTAGCACACCAAGTTATTTCTCCACAGCTCACCATCCAGATAACCAAAATTCAATCAGTGGAATTTTGCTTATCTGGAGGGTAAGCTGTGAAGGAAAAACTTGTGCTTTTGAATCAGCATGCCAGTTTAGGTTTAATCAGCATAAAAATCTAACCCAACAAATTGTGTTTTTCAGAAATACTGGGGAACAATTTGACCCTATAGTTCAAAAAGTTGACGTGATAGATAAAAACTGAGTTCAGTTTTGTATTATACACCCAGAAATTAGTAAAAAAAAAGGCTGTCAGACCTAATTCAACAAAAACTGTGTTCCCAGGGTAATTCACTAAATCTGAAAAGAATTCTGTCTTATGTTCATAACAGGACCAAAGTCCTCTGCGTAGATACGCTGTGGTGAACATGCAGGTGCCCATCCTCGCAGAGTTTTTTGCTGGAGCTGACCTAAAACCAGCCCACAGGCTGTCCAGGGACAGCATAAAGCTGCTCATGCAGCTGCTGCCCCATCAAAAAACCCGTGGATGGGGATGGGGACAGGACATGGAGGTGCTGGTAACCCTGTACTGGCTCGCCTGTGGAGCCTCATACAGGGTAACTGCCTTCTTCGCCATGCCTTTGGCCACAGTTTACAGAGTCGTCCATGACTCAGTGGGGGAAATGATGACCATCTTTCATCGGGTCGTCCATTTCCCCAAGGCAGAGGAGATGGAGGAGGTGGAGGCTGGCTTTGTCTGCCTTGCTGGCCACGAGGCATTTAAACATGGGGCTGGTGCCATTGATGGGTGTCACATACGGATTCGTCCTCCTGCAGAGCCACAGACAAGATGCTACATTAATAGAAAACTATTTCCATCAATCCTAACGCAAGGCATCTGTCATGCAGAAGGCGCATTCCTGGATGTGTACATTGGAAATCCTGGCTCGGTCCATGATGCCCTTGAACTGAGGACATCTCCAATGTACCGTCAGGCCTTTTATCCTCCAGCTGGACACATTTTGCTTGGGGATGGAGGGTACCCTTGCCGGCACCATCACATTGCCATAATGATCCCATTCCGCCAGCCTTTAGCAAGTATGCTCACACAAACACACACACACACACACACACACACACACACACACAGAACAATATTAGTTTAAAGACTTGGTAACTCAACATAAATTTCTCTGTGAATTTTGACTTACAGGCCAAGTTGAAGCCAGATACAACAGGCATCATGCTCGATCGAGGAATGGTTTTGAACGGTATTGAACGGACATTTGGCATCCTGAAGACCCGCTGGCGTGCCATCTTTTTGAGGGCTCTGGAGATCTGCCCTCTGTTTGTCCCGAAGGTCATTGCTGCCTGTTGTATCCTGCACAACATCCACGTGGCAGCAGGAGATGTCCTGGAGGAAGACGAGGAGGAGGTGGAGGAAGACGGGGTCCCTGTTGCAGCAGGTATTGTAATCATGTTGGCCAAGGAATTCTGGCAAACATGATTACATCTAGAGAACTGTAGGTGTGATCCTATCCTAAAAAAGATAGACTGGATGTAAATAGTTTGTATATATTACTTGTTGTTTGTTCTTTTTCATGTTCGAGCTTTTTTAAATTTCACCCCATGTTGTATATATTGATTTGTTGCTGTGTTCTTTTTCATGTTCTGACACATTTAAATGTCACTTTGTCTGTAAATAGTTATTAGCGTAATCAATTTTTTAGAAATTCACAATGGTTACTTTAAGAATATATTGTCCCAGTTGACTGCATAAGCATTTCTTTAAAATTTATTGACTAGTTTTTCAAACAGATTTAAATATCTTAAGCTTGCTCAGCAGCTGCTCTCTCCCTCTCCTCCTCTCTGGCCAATGTCTCTCTCTCCTTCTGCTCCTCCCTCTCAGCCTGCTCCTTCAAAAATTGGAGTGGGCTCTCTCTCTCCCTCTGCCTCTTCCTCTGTGGCTGGCTGCCCCATGCCTCCTCTGCAGAAAGGGCAGAGGCTGGTGCTTCCACAGCGCCACCTGTAGTGGCAGTGAGGCTGGATGCTGTTGCTGCATCCATAGCCTCGTACCACTGCCAGGTGGCAGCTGTCACACTCCCAGCCTCTACCCCTTCCCCTGTGGGTGGGTCCCTGAGCTCTTAAAAGCAGGATGTTGATGAAAAACTTTGTGAAACTAATAATTCAATGATTTTACAGTTCCATGTTTTAATGTCTATCAAAAATGTCATTGGTCACCTAAAGCAAATCAAATTTAAGTAAGACTCTCACATGGTTAAATGCATAGCTCCATAATGAGTAGTCACATTGTATTTGTCCTTTAAATTATACCACTTCTTCTTGGCCTGTTTGGCCGTTATGTTGAGGCCAGAAGTGGAAATAATGTCCCTGGTATTAAAGAAACATAAATGTATCAACGATGGCCATTATAAATGGAAATTGTGAAAATTGCGCAAATCTGGCTCAAAAGGTCGCCCAGACAGCAGGGAATAATGTCAGGGCTGAAACTCTGGAAAACAGGGGGACAAAAGGGGATCAAACAGTCCAAACCTTAAAAAAGGAATCAGAAAACCAAACCCAGGGAAAGCGCAGGAGAAACAGGAACTTAACACTCGACACACGACATGACATGACAATGAACGGACAAAGACTGAACTCAAGACAGGAATTGTATGCACAGAAACTAATCAAACCCAGGTGTGGCACAAGACACAGGTGAAGCACATGAGGGCAATCACAGGGGAGGGAAACCTAGGACCAGGAAGTTAAACACAAGGATCAGGTACAAAATGAAACACTAGGGAAACCCAAGAAAAACTAAACACAGGAAACCAGAAAACAAGACTCAGGAAGAATTCAACACAAAGAACACTGATAAACCCAAGAAATATACGAAAGGCAAAACCCTGAAACCAATGCAAAAAAAAAAACAAAATCAGGATCTTGAAAAATAATACAAGCTTTCCAAATCAATACTCACTCCCATCCACTGATGGCCGAGTTTCGCCTGCTGGTGAACAGGCCCTCATTGGCAGCCCGCCACTCAATAAGGGTCGGTTTTCCTCGAATGTCCCTTCATTAAAATAGAGGCTAAATGTTAATTATGGTGTTGAAATCAACACTGAAACAAGTACATGTAAGAACATTTAAGATACGCAAACATTTTGGTGAAAGCTAAAAGCCTGTTCCACTACAATGCACACACAATAAATATTCAAAGTTCAGCACGTAACTTTTGCAAAACCGATGAGCCTGCAAAAAAATAACTTATTTAGACTGAGACAGCTTGTCTATAAAATGATTCTGACTCAAAATAATTTACAAAGCATGTGTAACCGACGCCGATACATTGCAGATGGCAGCAAATTTAAAAAACTTCTTTGCAGTGTATTATGAGCTTGAGGCGCTAACAAGGCAAGGTAGCTGAAACATCACAGTGGGGCTCGGCATGTCCGAAAACATACACCACCGGTCAAAAGTTTTAGAGCACCCCAATTTTTCCAGTTATTTATTGCAATTCAAGTCACTCAAGTCCAATCAGTAGCTTGAAATGATACAACGGTAAGTGGTGAACTACCAGAGGGTAAAATAAAAAGTAAGGTTACCCAAAACTGAAAAACAGAGTACATTTCAGAACAATAACACAAAATGGGTTAACAATTGATAGCTGTCCTGCAGCAACAGAGGGTGACCAAGCCTTAAAAAGCTGCTACTAATTCCTACAGGTGTTCCAAGTTTGCTTGATTACTAACAAGCCCCTCTGTCAGCATAAAAGCAGTGTTTGATCACAATGTGGTACCATACCCTCGTGAGCATCAGTTGAACAGTATTGTACTGCAGAAAGTAGTGTGTTGCTACAGAAATGGCAAGAAAAAGGCAATTAACAGTGGAAGAGAGACAGACCATTATAACACTAAAAAATGTAGGTCTTTCCTACAGAGAAATTGCAAAGAAAGTCAAAGTGTCAGTGAGTACAGTTTCCTTCAGCATCAAAAGGAAGTCAGAAACTGGGGCAAACTTTGACAGGAAGAGGTCTGGCAGACCCAAAGCCACAACTGAATCAGAGGACAAAAAAGACTCTCAGTTGTCAAACGCACTATCCGCCGAGTGTCCTGTTGTCGAAGTTCGTGTCGAATTATCACCAGCATCATTCGTTCAGAGACAAAGTTGACACTTCTCTTCTGAACCTCGACGCCCAAACTGACCTACTCAACGTCGTTCTTTTGGTAACGATTCTGCAGTCTTATTCTGTTTCTCCGAACGGACCCGGTAGAAACACTGCCATTGGACGACTGAAGACTGGAAAAAGGTATTATGGACTGATGAATCAAAATTTGGAATCTTGGGTTCATCAGGATCTTTGTACGGCGTAGGGTAGGTGAAAGGATGCTTCCACAGTGTGTGGCTTCAACTGTCAAACATGGAGGAGGAAGTGTGATGGTCTGGGCTTGTTTTGCTGGATGCAGGGTTGGTGACTTGTTCAGAGTGAGAGGCACCCTGAACCAAAACAGCTACCACAGCATCCTGCAGCGCCATGCAATACCCTCTGGTATGTGTCTAGTTGGTCAGGGGTTCATCTTACAGCAAGATAATGACCCAAAACATAAGTCCAAGCTATGCCAGAACTATCTTGCGAAAAAAGAACAAGCTGGTAAAGTTGAAAACATGGAGTGGCCAGCACAGTCTCCCTTGCCCTGGATGGACACGCATTCCCCGTAGTGGATTATCTATTTTGTGGTTGTTGGTGTGTGTTATATGTATCTCAACCAGCTGAACAAGCACCAGAAGAGGACAGAGGATTCAGGCCCGGGGAAGAGGCGTTATTGAGATATGTGATGCCATGGCATAAGGTCTGCCTACCTTAGCTCAGCTGACGGCTAACAAATGGTGCGCGGTCGCATATCCGCGGTCACGGATATGAGTTTAAGGGGTTGCTGCCAGACTGTGTAACATATATAAACTTTTAAATGTGTTAAAACTTCCTTTGGACATTCCGTAGGGGAGAAGACAAACCTCAGCTGATTGATTCATTTCATCTTTTTTGTTCTACAGGTTTATCAATGAGGCAGCTCCAGAGAGGGGGAGCACAGAGACACACAAACACAATCTGAACACAACTCCACACATTCTTTAATGGAATAAAACACATACCTTATTTAATAGAATCAAAGCACACATGGCTTATTTCACTGGACTGAAACAAACTCCTTGTTCAACTTGGATAAAATCACACTCTTTATTTTAAGGACACACTCTTTATTCAACTGGACTTGAACACTCTTGTCATAACACTGTTCTGTTACACACTTCTTATTTGACTGGACTAAATCACACACACCATCTTTGATAGAACTAAAACACACTCACACCCCCACCCCCCACCCCCCTGTTTCAGTGCAGTCTGCCAAGGTTTGATGCGGTGCACCCAAGTGAGGCTGCATGCATCTGCGCTGCAGTGTCTGTGCTGTGACTCTTTACCTCCTCAACACCCTTTCCTCTCCCACATGTGCAAGTCTTCAAGTTTTTCCCCCTCTTCCTCCTTGTTGTTTCTCCATTTCTTATACAAACAGGGCGCTGTGCTCACTGACTGACCCAAAGTCCTCCTGCTTCTGTCCTCCTCTGCAATATGTCACTGTCTTTTTTATGTTGCTTTTAGAGGATGAAACTGAAATGTAATTTTACTACTGTGCAATGAAATACGGTATCTTGTGATCTTTTCATCTTCTACCGAGCTTTGAGACCAAATAACAACAAAGTCACATGACTGACCAGGCCACAAGAGATTGTGATGGTTATCATTTGGTCTCATAGATCCATAGTTATAGTTACATAACTTGCAATCTATTTGGACCTATCACTAAGTTTTGCGTGGGGAGGGGGGCCCAGCAGCTTCATGCAGGTTTTCCACCTGAGGTAATTACTTTGGCACGACAACTGTCATGACCAGTAACTGGTAAAACTAATCGATCTTCTCGGATCAAGCAGAGGTCCACCCTTCTAGCTTTGATTGACAGACCGAGTCATTCTGCCGAAAAACCACATGATGAAATAAAAAGACCATTGTGGAAAAGGTGATTATGAAATAATAATTGCCTCAGGAAAAAAACTTTTTTTTTTTTCATAGAAGCTTGGAAAATAAATAAAGAGTCATTATCTTAAAAAGTATGAAATTGTTAAAATGATCATTATGAAATATATAAAACATATTTCATAGTAACATTGCCTTGTTTCACAATTGAATGGCCATATTATATATTTGTCTATTATTTATCAAAATGGTATTTATTTCAAAATGTTGTTTTTATTTATTTAATTATGACTCTTTTGGGGTTCCATAGCTGCCACCCCTCAGGCTCAGTCTGTCACCAGCGTGGAGAGACTTTATTATAGTTCCTGTGACTAAGAACAAATTACCACTTCAATAGTGATGAAGTCTTTTGAACAAGTGGTCAAAAAAGTTCTGACCAATCATGTCCAGGGCCTGCTTGATCCTCTACAATTTGCATACCAGGCAAACAGAGGTGTGGATGATGTCACTATTACCCTTTTAACTATCTATATAAACATCTGGACGGTAAAAACAAAAAAAAAGCGTGTCCTGTCCCCTTTGTTAATGTAATGAGTAGAAAGGGGCTTCAATGAAGATGCCAAACAGGTTGGTGTGGGTCATTTAATTTTATTTAACAAAAAAAAAAAAACTCAAAGTACTTGCAGGAAAGAAAGGAGAAGACAGTCAGTTGCTCTGTAACCAGGACATTCACCACCCACCAGGGGTGGACTGGCCATCTGGCATACCGGGCAATGCCCGGTGGGCCGACCGTCTCATTTGGGCCGACTGACACTTTTTCAATGTTGCGTGAACGGCCCGTTAAAGCAGTAGGTCAGCAGACGAATGATACTGAACTGGGCCAATCACATTGTTGACTTTCCCTTAAGTCCTGCCGGCGTGGGGCATTCGTGGGGAACAGAAAAACAAGAAAAATCTAAATAAACAGCCCATGAAATACGCTGGTCTGCAGCCCATTGGTTGTTTTCGTGCACGAGAGGAAAAAAGATAATGCTTTCCACACAAACGCTGCCAAATGTGCCGATGAATGATCATTCTTTGTTTTAGATCATGAATAAATATACATCAGTTCTTTCGGAACACTCCTGCTCGACCGAAGAATATCTTCTTTCTGGTTTTATGGATGGACCATAATTTATGAAAATTGGCAGCGGAGAGTGAGTAAGAGGGAGGTCGCTGATGGGCGATCGACATTAACTTTAATTGGAGAGAGAGCGGCGCACTGCACATAAGCGCTTGAGAAGTTGTTTGACTTTTACCTCGGGGAAAGTAGAGTCCCATCTTTTACTGTAATATTGTCGATTCCACGAGCTGAAGTTGCTGAACCCTCCATTTTGCATAAATCCATTCCTTGATGAGCAGAGCAACATAACGCAGGCTGCTAGCACACTTTGGCAGGGGCGTGTCCAGACTTTTAGGCTGGGGTGCCACGACCAGAGCACTGATTTATATAGCAGTGGGGCCATGAATTATGTAAGCCCATACTCCAACAAATATTGTTTATTTTGTTTGTTTGTGTGTTATAAAAAAAACACAGTATAAGGGGATACAGCTTATAAAAAAATAATAGTTGTTATTTCATTTTGCCAGTTTTGCCAAATAGTAGCCAAAATTTCTCTTTATCTTTTCTTCCTCCATGGAACATATCAGCAAACCCAAAAGGATGAATTATGCTTTAGAATAAATTACTGTGACAGAGTGGTGGAATGTTATGTTTTTGTTTTGTGTGTGTGTGTGTGTGTGTGTGGGGGGGGGGGGGGGGGGGGGGGGGGGGGGGGGGGGGGGGGGGGGGTCAAACATGGTGGGCCAGTCTGGTCCAAAATGCCAGGGCCGATTTTTTTTCCCAGTCCAGCCCTGCCACCCACCGACAATAAGACTGGGAGTATACTACCTGTGTACTTAAAAAAAATGACATACCCACACAAAGATCAAAATAAAAATGCTTTGGGGTATGTTACCCCTACAATACCAAATAAAATGAATGCAATCATCTTTTTTTTTCAAAGAGTTCAGGTAAGCTGGCTTACCACAGCCATACCAGTTCAGGAGCACTGCTACATGGAGGGATCTCTGCAGGCTCTTCTACCTCTTCTTGGTTTTGTTTTAAGGCGGTAGTATTCTACATCAGTACTTAACCGCCACCCTCTGGTCTCTTATGATCACTGCATTGGCTCACAGTCTCGCATATGTTAATACATATGCATTGAGAAAAAAAGTAAATAAATAAGTATATATACAGTGTATCATAAAAGTGAGTACACCCCTCACATTTCTGCAGATATTTAAGTATATCTTTTCATGGGACAACACTGACAAAATGACACTTTGACACAATGAAAAGTAGTCTGTGTGCAGCTTATATAACAGTGTACATTTATTTTTCCCTCAAAATAACTCAAAATATAGCCATTAATAGCTAAACCCCTGGCAACAAAAGTGAGTACACC